>AWOL01S0006422.1:4916-33336 GCA_000715115.1 Nicotiana otophora | reverse complement strand
TATTAGCCCAAATAATTCGATTAAGGGCACAATTTTCAGATTATCCTATAAAGGCTATTCGCCTTGATAATGATGGAGAATTCTCATCTCAAGCTTTTGATGATTATTGTCTATCAGTTAGGATAAAAGTTTAATATCCTGTAGCTTATGTTCATACTCAAAATGGCCTTGCAGAGTCATTTATTAAACGCATGCAATTGATAGCAAGACCACAACTTATGAAAATAAAATTGCCCACTACTGTTTGAGGCCATGCTATCTTGCATGCAACATCACTTATCCGTCTCAGACCGACATATTATAATAAATATTCTCTGTCATAATTAGTTTTTGGTCATGAACTAAATATTGCCCATCTACGAATTTTTGGATGTGTTGTATATGTGACCGCCACAGCGCAAGAAGATGGGCCCGCAGAGAAGATTAGGAATGTATGTTGGGTTTGAATCACCCTCTATTATTCGATATCTTGAACCATTAACGGGAGATTTATTTACTGCTCGATTTGCAGATTGTCAGTTTCATGAAATAAATTTCCCACAATTAGGGGGAGAGAAAAAGGAAATCAAAAGAAAAATTATATGGAAAGTTTCATCATTATCCCATTTTGATCCATATACCCCTATATGTAATCAGGAGGTACAGAAGATCATTCATTTACAAAATATAGCAAATCAAATGCCAGCCGCATTTACTGATTTGAAAAGGATAACTAAGTCACATATCCCTGCAGAGAATGTGCCTATCCGAATTGGTGTCCCAACAGGACCATCTACTAGCATGAGAGCTAGTGAATCTAAAGCACGCCTGAAGCGTGGTAGACCTTTGGGTTCTAAGGATCGAAATCCTCGAAAAAGAAAAATAATAAATGATCAAAACGATACTATGAAGGGATCCCCTGAAGAGACCCAAGATCTGATTAGTTCTGAGATTCCTAAACAAATCAATGAACCCGAGATTCAAGTGAGTGAGAAGCTTTTAATAAGTTCTACTGGTGAAGGAATTAATTTAAATCGGTCTGAAATAGTGGTGGATAATATTTTTTGCATATAATTTTGCACTTAACATTATGCAAGATAGTGAGGATCTTGAACCCCGATCTGTCGAAGAATGTCAATAAAGATCTGATTGGCCAAAATGGTAAGAGGCAATTCAATCAGAATTGAACGCACTTGCTAAAAGAGAAGTCTTTGGACCAGTAGTCAAAACACCTGCTGGTATAAAATCAGTTGGTCATAAATAGATTTTTGTGAGAAAAAATAATGATAAAAATGAAATTGAAAGATACAAAGCTAGCCTTGTCGCACAAGGATTCTCACAACGACCTAGAGTCGATTTTGATGAAACATATTCACCTGTTATGGATGCCATAACATTTCGATATCTCATCAATTTAGCACTATATGAAAAGCTTGAAATACATCTAATGGATGTAGTTACAGCTTATATGTATGGTTCACTTGATAATGAAATTTATATGAAAATCCCCGAAGGACTTAAAAATGCCTGAAGCAAATCCAAAATCTCAGAAAATATATTCAATCAGATCACAAAGCAATCTATTGTTGCTGCTTCTTCAAATAATGCTGAGATAATAGCTATTCATGAAGCAAGTAGGGAACGTGTGTGGTTAAGATCAATGATTCATTTTATTCAAGAAAAATGTGGTTTGGAATGTGATAAAAGATCCACAATTTTATACGAAGACAATGCTGCATGCATAGCCCAATGAAAGGGAGGTTCTATAAAACGAGATAGAACGAAGCACATTTCACCAAAATTATTCTACACACATGATCTTCAGAAAAATGGTGACATTGATGTACAATAAATCCGTTCAAGTGATAATCCGGCAGATTTATTCACTAAATCTTTGCCAACTTAAACTTTGAGAAGATGGTATACAAGATTGGAATGCGGAGGCTCAAATATTTGAAACAAGGTTTTTATCAGGGGGAGTAAAATACGTGTTATACTATTTTTTTCCTTACTAAAGTTTTTCCCACAGGGTTTTCCTTATAAGGGTTTTAATGAGACAACTAGTTATGCGTATTACTAAATATGTGTACTCTTTTTCCTTCACTGAGATTTTTTTCCTACGGGGTTTTTCCTAATAAGGTTTTAATGAGGCACGTTATCTTTTAATGAACATCCAAGGGGGAGTGTTATAAATATATTATATTACGGATGTTCATTTAGTACTCCGTTAAAAATAAGCTTCCTGAATAAGCTTATCTATATGAGACTCCGCTGTAAATATGTTTATCTATTTAGTACTCTATTGGAAATAAGTCTCATGAAAAAACTTATCCTTTCAGTACCCCCTTATGGATAAACATCACATCCGGTAGAAGATTATCTATATCTGGTACAATGAGCTTATCCTTTCAGTACCCCGCTATGGATAAACATTACCGCCGGTAAAATATTATCTATATCTGGTATAATGAGCTTATCCTTTCGGTACTCCGTTATGGATAAACAATACCTCCGGTAGAAGATTATCTATATCTGGTATAATGAGCTTATCCTTTCGGTACTCCGTTATGGATAAACAATACCTCCGGTAGAAGATTATCTATATCTGGTATAACGAGCTTATCCTTTCGGTATTCCGTTATGGATAAATATTACCACCGGTAGAAGATTATCTATATCTGGTATAATGAGCTTATCCTTTCGGTACTCCGTTATGGATAAACAATACCTCCGGTAGAAGATTATCTATATCTGGTATAACGAGCTTATCCTTTCGGTATTCCGTTATGGATAAATATTACCACCGGTAGAAGATTATCTATATCTGGTATAATGAGCTTATCCTTTCGGTACTCCGTTATGGATAAACATTATCACCGGTAGAAGATTATCTATATCTGGTACAGAAACAGTTTACACAGCAGTTTGCTTTCTTCTATAAATAGAGGAGATTTCAGTTCATTAGGTATATAAGTTTGAAATTTGAGTTGAGTTTCTCTCTATACTTGTCTTTATTTTACGGCATTTATTTTATATCATAATGATTAATAATAAGGAGATTATCATACATAAATATTATTTAATAAATAAAATAAATACTATATAAGTTATTCGATTATTTTTTCTTATGAAACCAATCAAATACTCTATTATGTTATGCATAACTTAGATTAATCATTTGAATATTACCAAACGAGCCCTTAAGGTAATGTGACCTTTTTCCACTCTGCCGTGCCCATCAAGAAAATCAAACCCTACCAATTTTCCTTTTCTCTTTCTCTCAAAACCCCCCAAAATTACTACAACCAAACACTCGCAACCCTTGTTTCATCATTATCAAACCTCATCTACCCACCCACTCTCCCCCACCCAGAAACCATGAAAATGAGAAACAAAGGTAAAGTTCATCCTTCCCCTTCTTCTACATCAAACAGAGACACTCTCTCTGTACTAAACCTCTTACCTGCTGCTATTCTCGCTATAGCTTCAGTCCTCTCTCTTGAAGACCGTGAGGTCTTGGCTTACATGGTCACTAGGTCCCTCAAACCCACTACCCCTTCTCCCAATGTTTCCAAGAAGAAATTCATTACCCACAAATCCCCTGTTTTTTACTGCGAATGTTTTGATTGTTATACTAGCTATTGGTTTAAGTGGGACTCTTCTCCTAATCGTGAGTTAATTCATCAAGCCATTGAAGCTTTTGAGGAGCATTTGAGCAGTAATGAACACTACTCCAAGAAGAACCGTAACAACAAGAAAAGGGACAAAATTTCTCGCCGTAGTAATGGGATTGTAAAGTCGCCTTCATCTAGATTACATTCTTATATTCAAGAAGAAATAGTCTTGCCTCATGAGGTTGAAGATGACTTTGTTCGTGTTTTTCCAGAAGTTACTGATTTTTCGCCGGGAAATGGTGGAAATGAGGCGGAGGAGAAAGAGTCGCAGGTGAAGGATGTGGTGGTGCCGTTGCCGGAAACTACAATACTGACGCGTGGAACGGCGACGAATGGCGGCCATAAGGGTTTAGCTAGAAAGGTGTTGCCGGACGTGTTAGGGTTATTTAATTCGCGTTTGTGGAATCTTTGGAGTCCGAATGTGTGAAAGAAAAGTTCAACTATTTTGTTTCTCGAATTTCAAGAAAAGAGGAAATGGGATTTTTCTCTTTACTATTTTCTTCTAAAACTTGGAGAAAAGAAGAGGAATATATGTGTCCTTACTGCCTTGCATGTTAGGTCCTTCTTGTATTGGCCATTTATTCCATTAGTTTTGTTATTTTTGACATTTTTATATTGGCCGGCACCGGAAGTTATTTTCCGGTTAGCAATTATTAAATTAATATTTTTCGTGGAAGGTAAGTAGATTTATTGGTACTATTACCCTAAAAGTTCAGTTCCTGTATTTGTAGTTTTTGCTTAGTGATTAAGCATAGTGAGTTGGTGAAACTATTTTGCTTAAAAAGGGGCAAATCATATGAAAGGTGACCTGAATTTCTGCCATCTATAATGCTGAGTGTGACAGTGGAATAAACTTTTCTGATCAATTATGGAGTCGCTAGCCACTTAGTAGGACTTGCCTACTTTCTAGTATCAGTTCCCTTTAATTGCAATTTTCCCTGCTTTCTGTTTATTCTTGCTGGGTGACTAATCATTCACCGCTTTTGAAGTGGCATTTACATCTGTCTTCATATCAAGCTTTTCTTAATCTAGACGGTGGACTTTGCTATATTTTGGTTTGCACTTATTACAACTGCACCGAACAACTAAGTACCAGTCTGTACTTGTTCAAAAGAAAAACTTGCCAAAATACATGAACTTATGCGAGTAAATATTCTCATTGTTCTAAATATATTTTCTTGAGTTCAATAGTTATTGTTTACCGTAAAAACGGATAATAATTAAATTTATACGCGATTTTAAGGATACATGATATAACTTGATACAAATTGATATATATATATATATATATATATATATATATATATATATTAAAATTGACTGTGAAAAAAATAAATACAAACCAAACGAATCGAATAGCTTTGGCCCTCAGGTTCGATCGCCCTCAAACCAAGTGAAAATTCAACTGATATAAGAACAGAGTAGCAAGATATTGGGAGTTAGAAGAAGGCAGTATATTGCTTTGTATTGCGTAAATATGATGAGTCTTACAAATGATCAGGCCCCCTTTATATAATAGGAGAGTCATACTCTTGATACAATTCTAAATACAGTTAGGAATCCCATGATAGGCTAATTAATCGACCTCTTCTTGATACGTGCCGGGATTTTCGCTGCGATCCTCGCCCGATTGCGGATATTTCGGCTTTCCGTTGTTTGGCTCGGTAAGCTTCCCTTGGTCTCGCTCGATCTCTATCTTGCTCGGCCTCGATCTTGCTCAGTCTCGATCTTGCTTAGTCTCGATCTTGATCGATCTCTAGGTCACGAGCTCGGCAATCTAACTTCACACCATGGTTCGATATAACACGGGTTTGAACCTTGCCCTATCATGTTCTAGTCTCGATCAGTCATACGAGGGGCAAGCCCGGTTTTGACCGTATACAGATAGTCCCCTCGTTTTCCGGAGAGGAGATGACGAGAAACAATATAAATTTCCGAGCTCTGTCTCGACGGATAATGACGTAAATGACGAACATCACTAGTACACCCAATCATGACGTAAGCAACAACTCGAAATGTCCCGTCGGTCCAGTTATCAAGGTATTAAATGCCTGTCAGTCGTTGGTCGGCCACTACTGGTTCTGAACCGTCACCAACAAGCTATAAGTACCGTAGTTTTTTCTCATTCAAACCTTTACGTTCAAAGCTCTTCCTACTCTTGCTTTTTCTTCAAAAATCCCTTTGCTTTACAACTTTTGCACCCAAATTTCTTGAGTTCTTATCAATCTGCATACTATCTTAATTCTCTTTTCTCCTGTTCTTTAATGGCGAAAACTTCTAAGACTGTACCGTCGAAAGAGGTTGCTTCTTCATCACGGCCCGCCGACGGTGAGGTTGCGGCGGAACCCCACCCTGAGGAATTCGTTCCGACAGGGTGCCTGGCTGTTACTGATTTTAGGATCGAAAAGACCTCCTTGGTAACAGGCCGATGTGAACCAGTCTCGAGGTACATATGCACAATCACCGAAAAACTCCTCGCTAGGGTTAAACAGGACTGCAACTGGGTCAATAAGCATGTGGTGGTTCCTTCGCCCTAGGAATCGATCACTACCCACGTGGAGGGGTTTCTAAGTGTTTACACTTACCTCTTTACGTTGGGTCCCTTAGACCCCATCATCAGTGCTTTTTGCAAGAGGTATAATGTGACCCTCGACCAGATCCACCCCTCCTTCTGGAGAATAGTGATTCTCCTCAGATTTTTTGTAAATAAAATCGAAGGATGTCCCTTTACCCTCAACCACCTTATGCGCCTCTACCGTCCCGACTCTATCGAGGGGGGCTGATCAAGCTTGCTCGCCGAGCCAGTAAGGCTCCGTTCTCGATAAAGGTCTGGACCGAGATTGGATGGGCCAATTTGTTCGAGTAAGGACTTCGAACCTGATCCCTGCTGAAGATATGTCATTTACCGAGAAATAGAACATGAAACGTAAGTAGTACTTTGCTTTGAAGGTTTAATCTTGTTGCTTTTCTTCTTATTTCATTCTTCATTGATTGTTTTTGGTGTCGCAGTTGTGGCCCGGATGCCGGACCCAATTCCGGAACTTAAAAAATGGGTCAAAGGCCTTGTGTTACAGAGGCCGTACTCAGAGCGTGCTTGGATGGAGTTGTCGAAGGGTCGATGGGAGGCCCGCAATCATGGTAAGTTTCTTTCTTAGAACGGTGATCGTTCAGGATTTTTCTCGAGCTTACTCATCTTTTTTCCTTTGTAAGCCTCGGAAAGGATGTTGCAATGAGGCCCCCATTTGGTGACGAAGAAGTCTTTCCCCACCCTCCTACTCCGAAGCAGACCAAAGAGAAGAAGAGGAAAGGGGCTCCAAGTTCCCCAGGCTCAGAAAAGAAAAATCGACGAGGAGATCTCGTAAGCCCAGGGGGGACACCGGTGCTATGTCTTCAGATTCAATCCGCCAATTAAGGGACGAGTCCGAAGAAGACGAGGAAGGTAATTCCGAATTGGTGGCCCGTATGCGGGCCGACGTCAGCGTACAAGAAGTTCTCGGGCCGACGAGCGCTGAAGTTGAAGCATCCCGACATTAAAAGGTCGGTGATGGAGCTCTGGTTGAAGCTTCCGAGCTAGAAAGGGTCGAGCCCATTCCGCCCCAAGCTAGGGGGTCGAGAGAGAGAGCGGGGAAGGCGCCCCAATAGACGAACTTGGAGCGGTCGACCTCAGCGGGTCTTCTCAGATTTCGGATGCCATGATCCGTGAGGCCGGAATGTTGAGTCCTCAGAGGGTGACCGATATCCACGAGTTCTTGGATGGGGTTGAGTTCGCTGCTTTGGAAGAAGTCACCGGGATCGATGACCTGCCGGTATTAAGGAAGGAATCCTCGTCGAGTTCCACTGGTCTATTCAATGAAGCCCAACAAGCATTAAATCGGGTAAATTTGGCGTGCATTTTCTCTCTCATATATTCTAACTTTTAAAGTTATAAATAACCACAACATCTTCCCTTATGCTTGTAGTCTTCGGTACTACATCACGAGGCTTTCCTCCGATATCGGGAGGGATTTACTCATCATGAAGCCAAGGTCCGGGACCTCACTGAGAAAAGTGACACCTACAAGCTTCTCAGTGAGAAGCTTCAGGCCGATTTAGTAACGGCTCGGGCCGAGCATGCCGAGATGGCCGGGAAGGTATTCCGAGTGCTTCACGATAGTAAAGATGAATTGGAGATAGTAACTAACGATCCGATCCTGCAGCTTCGTCAGAGGCTCGAACAGATCGGGGAGCTTCAGAAACAAGTAGATACAATAAATGCCGAGGCTGAAGAGTTCAAGAAGAATATGGACATCTTAGTCTCGAAAAAGGAAACCGTCCAAATACAACTGGAGTCGGCCGAGACCCAGCTCTAAGCTACAAAAGAGAAGGTCTTGGTGCAGGTCGAGAAAATCAAGGAGCTTCAATCTCGACTAGACTTGGTTGTTTTTGATAAGGCGAACTTGGCTAGCGAACTCGAAGTGGCTAGATCTGAGGTGGCCGTGGCCAACACCAAAGCTGATACCAAAGTGGCCCAATTTAAGGTCTATGTCGAGGCCATCCAGGAGAAATCTAAGAGC
Organism: Nicotiana otophora; assembly: GCA_000715115.1. Lineage (NCBI taxonomy): Eukaryota > Viridiplantae > Streptophyta > Magnoliopsida > Solanales > Solanaceae > Nicotiana > Nicotiana otophora. The sequence continues at coordinate 25,130 of AWOL01S0006422.1, read as the reverse complement.
ATGGTGGATCATGCAAAATGGCAAGCTCGAAGGGAGGCCCTCGGGGGAGTTCATCCTCAGGGCTTTGATGTGATGGTCGAAATCGAGAACGCCAAAGCAGAGGAAAACAGGGCCCGAAAGCTGGCCTTTCCTAAGGAAGACTCAGACGGCTTAAGCGAAACCGAAGATGGGGAAGATTTCGAGGATGAATATGTTACCCCCGATGAAGACCAAGCCACTTAGGCCTTTACATTTTTTCTTTATAAATTTTTTTGTTAGGCCAATCTGGCTTTTGTAAAAAGTATTATATATATAAGGTTTTTCTTCCCCTTTCGGCTCTCAAATTTTTTCCTTTGCTTTATTACTTGTATTCACAAAGGTCAAAATGCCGTAGCGTAAAACAACGAGGTTGTGTTTGAGGGTTTGATGCTACCAAAGATTTTTTCTCCGAAAATATCTTAAGTTTATGGCTTTGCCGAGGGTAGCCTTTAGAACCGGTTGTGAAATTTATTTTCTTTTTCGAAGGCCTATTTTTTGTTACGGGTTTCGGACGTCTCTGAGCCATGTTAAATTGGCCGTAGCCTTTTAGTTTGTGAACTGCCCATTGGGCTTATTTTCCCGAGTCATCCGGGCTTGCCCGAGATAACAGTCCCCGAGTAGGGTGGCCGTGGCCTTTAGAAATCGGGGGGGGGTTGCCTAATAGGTCTTTTGCTCCTGAGGCCCGATGACTTGGGTTATTTGAGTTGGACGGCAGTATTGCCCTTAGGCTTGTTATTTTCGAAAGTATGAATCTCTTTAAGGGGATGTAAAGAGGAAAATGTTTAAAACATAAGATGATTGCAAGGAAAGTACTTCTCTTTATTCTCGATTGAAACAATCATACATGCGCACATGTTTTATGCCGGGGCTCGAGCAATCTACATGGGCACGATTCATTTTGACCATTTGGCACTTACAATAAACCCTGTTACAACTCGCATTTTCGTACGTTAAAGTTTCGTCGTAAGTTAATCGACGTAGACTCGGGGATGAGATTATTTTTGAAGTTATAAGCATTTATGCTATTTATAACATGCGATAAGTAAGTTCCGTGAAGGTTAAAGGGTAAACGAATCAAAGAAAATGAGTTTCGTTGAAGGTTGTCAATTTGGGATAAAATACGGTCCGAGCTATAATACCCGATATTTATGGACTAGTGCCCTACAAGGTACCACATGACCATGATAGTAGGGCACATAAAGTGTGTTAAAAGTGAGTAGTATTTTATGTACTTTGAGATAATTTTTAATTATGTGAATAATTGGGTAGTTATTGATTTTTAGTGGGAGATTAACTAGTTAATTAAGCATCTTTGGATAAAGCTTATGGACCTCAACGTGGTAGCCAAGGAGATCTTGATCAAATTTCCAAGTAATGACTCTTAATACATGTAAAAGGTGGCACCTTTTAGGAGCTTTTTGGTGGCTAAGTCATCCTGAGTGGGGCCCACACCTAAAGATTAAAGAGAACCTCTCTAATTCACAAAATGAAAATGCTCACATCTACTAAGTCACGGATGAAGCTTCAACAAGAAAGTTCATACAAGAATATATGATAGCAACGTGATTTGCTACAAAATTCATACAAGTCTACTTAGCAACGTGAGAATTTTGATTCTAAGAGAACGCAGTACATTCTTTATCAAGAATATCATACAAATTTTTCCCTACTCCGATCCGTCGTTACGTGTTTCGTCGTGATTGGCGTGTGTTAGAGGAATTGTCAAGAGAATCGGCTTAGGTATGTTAAGGCTATCCCTTCTTTTCTTTTGGCATGATTTATACGATACAAACGAAATGTAGTAAACGCACAGCTTTCATAAATGACTCTATTCATAAAAGTACTAAGGGCGCCTATGTTCTAGATTTCCCATGTGAATTATTATTATATCTTCTATTCATAGGTCTCAGAAAAATACGTAGTTGATAAAGTTTATCTGAAAGGCATATTGATTTTATAACATTTCAAGGAATCTTATTAACGTATTTCTTATGTATTTCATTCATTTATACATGTACATTGACCCATGACCAGATGGTGTTATATACACGTTTATTATATGTATATGGGATATGGAAAAAGATTACGGCGTTATATACGCACCACCACCTGATCAGCTGGTATATGTTGATAATTTTGCCCACCGTGGCCGAGATAATATGATGGGATGCCCTCAGAGGCTTGATGCTGTTATGTACACCTATACCTATGCATGATATGACATTTATATGCACGTGCATGACATTATAAATGTTTCAGGATTTACAAGGTTATTTAGACTCACGGGTGGAATTCTTTACTCCATGTTTCATCTATGTCTTTATGTACTGATTTTCATGCCTTACATACTCGGTACATTATTCGTACTGACGTCCCTTTTGCCTGGGGATGCTACGTTTCATGCCCGCAGGTGCAAGTAGACAGGCTGACGGTCCCCCTAGTTTTGGTACGCTTTTTTTGGTATGTAGATATAGGTACGACGGGGCCCAATCCCGTCCTTTATACAGTTGTACACTCTATTAGAGGTCTGTAGACAGTTATGTACTCGTTCTATGTGGTTGTGAATTTTATTGTTGGCACAAGATGCCAAGTGATTAGGGTTCGTGCCTTGGGACCCGCGAATTTATGTTATGAGGTGTAGCACCTCAGGAAATTTCTTGTATAAATCTTCTGTGAAAGAGGTTGTTTATTGGGTTGTTACCTGTTTTTCCTTACTTGGTTTCACCGGACTTTAACTGTATTCAGCTTACTCTACAACGTTATTACCTGTATGTTCCTTGTTGCTAATTGTTGCTTCTAGTTTTCTATTGCAAGTATTGTTTGTCGTTTCTACCATGCTTAGCTTTATATTGATATTGCTCCATGTTAGTTTCACGTTCATACATATATAGGTTATTATGTCTAGTGGGTGTCTTGACTGTTCCTCGTCACTACTCCACCGAGGTTAGTCTTGATACTTATTGGGTACCGCTATGGTGTACTCATGCTACACTTGCTGCACATTTTTGTGCAGATCCAGGTATTTCGAAACTTGTTGATCATTAGATAGCAGATCAGATATTACTTTGGAGACTTCAAGGTATACCTGCCATCACATTTGCAGGCCTTGGAGTCACTTTCTGAAGTTTATTTTGTACTATTTATTTCTATTTCGAAACAGTTGTACTTAGGCATTTTGTAGTGAACTCAGTAGAGCTTATGACTTGTACTGCCAGTTTTGGCTTGTATAAGTTACTGGTTCATATTTAACAGTTAATTGGCTTAAATCTGTTATTAACTCAGTATGTGGTAGGCTTACCTAGTCTTAGAGACTAGGTGTCATCACGACTCCTAAGGAGGGATTTTGGGTCGTGACAAGTTGACCAATGATTGAATTTTTAGTAAACGACCTTGAGTTGGAATTTATAGTTTCAATAGGTTCGTATGGTGATTTTGGACTTGGGCGTATGTTCGGATTCCGATTTGGAGGTTCCTAGTCGTTTTGGCTCTATTTGTCGAAAGTTGGCAATTTGAAAAATTTGAGGGTTCATAGATCTAACTGGGAGTTAACTTTGATGTTATCAGACTCCTATAGAGGTTTTGAGACCTTAGATAGGTTCATTTGATTAATTGACCCTTATGTCTAAAGTTTGGTTGTAATATGGAATGTCTAAGTACGGCTCAGACGAGTTCGATGAAGTTGGAATATTTGAAAGCTAAGAGAATCAATTGATCTTCGATTCTTGGTCTTGATGGTATTAATAGTTGGAAATTTTGGTTAATATATTTGAACTTTCTGGTATGATTGGACGTGATTCCGAGGGGCTCATGTATGTTTTTGGTTATTGATTGAGAGACTAGTTAAATTAATGATTTGGAGTTTTAACCACGGTCAACGTTGGGTCAAGACGACCTCTTTTCTATTTTTTGAATGCGCGAGCAGGTTCGTAGCATATTTTATGATTGAAATGCATATATGGTTTATGTTCAAGAGGTTCCACATGAGTTAAGGGTGCTAAAACTATGATTTGCAACCTGAATTTTCTGGTGCGACAATTCTGAAAATACCGGTTATCTACCTAAGTTCATCCATAAATTTTAGTCTTCCTTTAAAACCTTAAAATATCTCTCATTTTAAGGCCAAATTGGGTGATTCAAAGGTGAGTTTCGGGATCATCTAGAATCTGACTCGGGCTGGAAAGACTGCTGCGTTTTGTTTACTTGTTTCAGAATTTAATAACTTTTTCTTGCAAAGTATTGGAGCTTGGGTAGAGGCGAATTTTGAGGAGATTTTCATCATTACTTTGAGGGTAAGTGATTTCTATTCATTTTTTGCTCAAGAATATTTATGAATTACTAACACCCAAAATATGACTTTTTGAGATGAAATTTGGGGTTTTGACTACTCTTTAAGAGGGTATATTTTATGTATTTGAGGGTCGATTTGGACTCTATTTTGGAATCTAATCACATATTTGATCTCGGTAGTTTATGGGTCATCGAGATTTGGAATTGTTGCGGATTTTGGGCACGTAGGTCAGGGTTGACATTTGTTGACTTTTTTGAAATTTTCAAAGATCAAAGATTTATTGATCGGGATTGCTTCCTATGGAATTGGTTGACTTCCTTGGATAATGTTTGGTTATATTCGATCCGTTTCGAGGCGATTTCTCAAACAAAAGAGATTTGGAGCTTTGGACTAGCCCAGATGATGTAAGTATCTTTCCTAGCTTTGATTGAGAAAATTTTTCCTAATAACTGCTATTGTTTGCTACATTTGGGGTTAACGTATATATGAGATGACAAGCGTATATACATGTGCTATGGGTATTCATGTTCGGGTATATTCTAGATTACTTTATGCCTTGTTTGATTGTGTGTTCTACTTGTTTTATGTTTTATTCAATTGCTTGACTACTTGAGCACAATAAATCATGCTACAGTTAATATTGAGGCTAACGGTACCTTATTTTGAGCATGATAAACTATTCTTCAGATCATTCTTATACCTTTTTTTAGACGTAGCCACACTTATATTATGAGCGCACACTTATTATTCTTGTGATATGTGTTGATACCCAATTTTGCCCTCAAATTTTCTCAAATAGTATATATACTTTTCAAAACATCATTTTGCATCATTATTTAGTTTACAAAAATCTATACAAGAATTTTCTATAATTTGCCATAATTTTTAGAACTTTAGAATCGATTTTCTTGCATTTAAATTACATGAATATTTATTAATTACTCCTTCAAATTATTTTGTGATAACTTAATTATCTAATATTATTATTTGCACCTATAATACATGTTTCAAATACTTTTATTTCATTTTATATAATTACAATAGTATTTTTTAGCTATTTGCAAAAGTTTGCAATAATAGCCTATATTTGCATTTTTTATTGCATTTGTCATTTTATTCAAGGTCAAAATAATATCTTACATTTTTTATAATTTTCTACTATTGTTTTAAGGTATTAATTTTCATAAATAGCATTTTATATATTTATTTAACTATTTTATTAAATTATTTCCCTTTTAATCTCGTATTTAAAAACTGGCACAATTTTTAGGCTATTATTCGGACCAATTGTGGCCCAAACACTTAGCCCATTCACCTCAGCAGCCCAATCAAATAACCCTCTAATTTAACCTGGCTAGAGACCCGTTCACTTGACCCGCCCGTTCCCTATCTGATCTTGGCCGTTGATCTTAAATGATCAACGACCCCTAATAAACTAACCCCTTTTAATTACCCAACCCTCTAACCCTAATCCCCATTTCCTTAAAGACCGCCGCCCCGTTTTCCTTCATCTGTTCTCTCTTCTCCTCTCAAACCCTAGCAGTCGCCTCTTCTAAATCTCCCAACAACACTTCTAATATGGAATCTCTCCACAATTTGCCTTCCATATATGCTCCATCTCCGTGTTACTTACATGATTTTCGGTATCACTTAATACTTGCCTATATTTGGTAAGTACCAGGCCTGAATCATGTGAAAACCGTCTTCAATCTTCAAGATCTAGAAGGTATTCCGTCTATATACATTCATGGAAAGGCGATATGAAGCCGATTCACCAAAACCTTTGGTCGATTCCTTGATTTCTGTCGAATTAGGGTTCGAAATTTTATACTTTTAGTTTTACCCGTTCCATTACTGACAACATGTGGTACTTTCTTTCCATATTTATGTTTGATTGATTGTTTTCCTTGTTTGTTCGCTTGATTTCTACTACTATATAAACCCCTCCCCTTTCCCTTTTGAAAAAGGGGGGGAATCATCCGAATTCGCTAAAAATCGAAGCTATTACTCTATTATTCTCATCTTATCTTGTTCTATACTCTGACTCTTGGCCGGCTGAAAACCAAGGCCACCAGGATTCAATTTTCAACTTTTCTTGGTGTGAGCACTGCCCGGGGTTCATTTGAAGCCCTTGGGAGCTCTGACGCACTAAGAATCTGGGTTCTTGCTCTCTATTGACATCCAAAGCACTGTGGAATTTGTTCTTTCTTGTTGTTTGCTTATTTAACTGATAACTGGTAAGTCTCTTGGTTTTACGGTTCATTCTTCTGTGTTCATGTCCTGCATATTCATGCCTCTGAATTTCATGACCTAAATGTGCTCTTAGACTATCTCTATGTGTAACTTTAGTAGCATTGCACTTGTATTCTAATTTGAACCTTTTTAGCATTTGGCCTTTTACTTAAAATCTACAGTTTTTGAGATATGTTATTTGAATATGCTTCACTGAATAATTTAGACTCTCTTAAGTTCATTTAGCCTAATGTATTGGTACTTGAATGTCTACATCACTGTTTGACATGAGTTTGCTTTCCTACTCTACTTTGAATCCCTGCAATGACTGCATCACATCTGTAATGTGTTATAATATGTGACTTGCTCCCCTGCTATTATATCACTCAGCATGTTTTTGACTTACTTAATTCCATATCCCTTTAGTGATTATTTGAGACTTCATAGTGACTATCTTAATATGTGTTTCCTTACAATATTTGAGACTGTTTGTCTTAGTGATAAATTGGCATGTCTGCTTTCTGGTATTGTGGAGGTTATTCAGCATGATTTGGACCCTTAGGATTTAACCCTTTAAGTTAGTGCCTTACTCAGACTTGTTTGGTATTATACATCTTTGTGTGTTAATCTTGTAATCTTAGGAAATTCGACTCTCCTCTTTTATCTCAATGTATTTTCTGCCAATATGTTACTTCTTGCTAAGTGTTAAACCTGTAATAGCACTTAACTAGTATGTTCTGTGTATTAGACAACTTTGCTATATCTGCTTTCTAAAATACAAGTGCATCTCTTCAAATTCTCTCCCTTAACCATTTGTTCTCTCACTCTCATTTGTTGCCTACACTATTCTGATTCTATCATTCTTGGCCGGCTGGAAGCCAAGGCCACTAAGACTCTCTCTATTAACCTCCCTAGTGTAAGCACTGCGCAGGGTCCATTTGAGACCCTTGTGAACTCTGACACACTAGGATTTGGGGTTCTTTGGCCACTCTCTTTACTACTGAGACCTTAGCTGTCTCTGACACTCAGTTCTTTCCTCATTCTATCTATTGAATATGCGAATTGGGTTGTTTAAGTGATTTCCGTGTGATTCAATGTTTGGGTCATATGATTAATCTGTGGCTGTTTGGTTTGTTGTGAGTTCCTCTATGGTTTCTGGGTTGTGCTGATAAGTATAGTCCCTTGTTGGGATCTGGGTATGCTATTTGTGAATAAAGCGTTTGTTGAAAGCCCAAGCAATACTGGGTATCTTCTCTTGGGCCTGCTATAGGCCTATTGCTATGGCTTGTATAATATGTTGTAATTACATTCATCTTTGGGTCTGTAATAATTTTGTAATAAACAATTGGGGGTGTTAGTGAAATCGGGGAAATGGGTATACTCTAATGTTTGCATGAAAGGGTAGAAAACATGCCTATAGGGTTCGTATGGTCTACTTATTATCCAACCTGCTATATATATGCCATTCAATTTCCATGTGCACTGGTAGAAATCATGCATAAGTATTTTATTTATTCCTATGTCTATTGCTAGACAACATACCTATAGGAAATAAAATGTTGATGACCATTCTTTCAATTTGCATAACTGCAGCATATTCATTAGATACCATGCCTATAGGATTATACTAGCTTATGTTCTACTGATCTTCATCTAGAAATCATGCTTGTAGGACTTTAATTGGTTAATTCGCTATTGTTATCATACTGCTCACCTAGAAAACATGCCTATAGGGTCTAAGTATAAAGAATTAGTTTCAATCGTTAATCGTTAGAAATCCTGCTTATAGGGTATTACTACTCGCTCTAAAGTGTTAATGCCGAACTTTCCAAACACTGTTTCATTGCTTAGCCATGCCACCATTAGGAAGCATGCCCATAGGATCAAACAGAGTAATTCTGAGTATTTCCAATGGTTATCACTGCTAACTACTGCGTAAATCACCTAGAGATCATGTCTATAGGTTTAATCACGTATAACCTGTAACTTCAATAATCAGCATGCAATACCAAATACCCCATGTATTGTGTAGTTGTTTAGAAATCGTGTCTATAAGTTTAAAGTGGAACCTTGCATATGAAACTACCTGCACGTTTGAAATCCAAGGTCATATAGGAACCATGTCTATAGGGCTTAATGGCTTTAATTCGCCTCAGTTTCGAAACTGTCTAATGCCTAATGTGAGAACCTGTTTTGTGTGTATTTGTTGTTTAAGTGTGGAGGCTAACTTGAGCCCTTAAATGTCCTTACATGAAGTCCAATTTGTTTTGTACGTCGTTAGTTTTATCATTTTGAGCATCCTAAGTGAAGTCTAGAACCACTCAATTAGAGGTCCAAAGCCTCCTGGATCATAGGCATGGGACGGGTAGTGCACACATAGGGCACGATTTAGAATTGAATTAGGGCGCTTTTAAGTAAATAATTTCAACATAGTAATTGGGTAGCATGAAATGATAGTCTGTGCCCGCTGAATAATAGAAGCAACTCCTATTCTAAGGGAGTTGCGAAGTATTATTTATATTGCACGGGGTGATCCTTTAGGCTAAAAAACTTAGGACCCCTCTCCCGTTTTTTCTTTACATGCTAGCTAAAGGATTGAGTCACTAAATATAGATCAACGCTTCTCTAATCTTTAGTGATCCTTAAATTTGTACCAATTATTCATATAGTTTATTTTTCCTTACGCTGATTTATGCTATAATAGGACTTTCAAATTTCATATCTTTCTTTATGTGCTCGCCTAGTTTAGTCACATAATCCACATAGTTTTAAGTTCGGTCGGGACCCACAGTTGTGGACCTCGAAAAGTGCCTAACACCTTCTCTCTGAGGTAATTTGAGCCCTTACCCAATCTTTGGTGACAGACTAGTTAAAACAGAGTTATTCGCAAACAGGTGCCCTAACGCACCTTAAAAATCGTTAGGTATCGACTCTTATTCTTTTAACACTTTACCTCCCACTCAAAAGAGTTGTCACAACGTTGAAAGACCACTTTCACAAGAAAATGGGGCACGACAGCATGGCGACTCTACCGGGGAAATACTTATGCTCTTACCATAATGAACTTAGCTTATGTGGATTATTTTCTTTGTTATAACATGCACATCCTTTCCCTTCTCCACCTTTATTTGTTTAAATTTGTTTTAACACGCACATCCCTTCCCCATTATTTGCTATGATTGCTCTTCATTTGACTGCTATATCATGCCTCTCCCATCCCTAGTCCCTTACTTGCTTTATTACATTCTCGCATATATTCCACGAACTAACTTCTTCCTTTGTCTTTCTTTCTTATGCTTTTCATGTTTTAACTTATTACCGTATTTGCTGCTTTTACATATTTATCATGAAAATACTTGACAACATGTTATTATCTCTGCATAAAGCATGCTCCACATCATACTCCACTCGTGCCAATTATCAACATAGAGGCACTTGATGAGTGTCCGCGCTCTTCCAGAATTACTCTTTTGAAATCGGAAAGGCTTATTTGCGGTAGACTAGTCGATCAGTGGTGCAGTCGACGGTCCCGTGCCTTTCCTTCTTAAGTTGTCCACTTGAGAGTACCAGTCTAGACCATTCTAGAAACCTTACTCCACTATCAAATGTACATGCATCATGTTAAACCTAGTACGGGTTATGACGTTGTTAACGTAATAGCCCGCTAAGATATGCCTTGTCCAAATTCCGACGGGATTTCCACATTCCCAATGGACACTACTATGTTATGTGCATTACTTGGAGAAAATGTGCCAATATGTTGATCATTATTATGTAAATGGTCGAATTTGGAGGGGGAGAGGGCTAACTCTATCTGCTTGCAGAAAATGAAGCACGAAGTCCCCAGGTTCGGCATGGTCCAAAACATCCCACCTCTGCTACTTGATTGGTGGAAAAATCTCGCGCCTTGCGACAAGAATCATGTGAGAAGGGTCCTTGGTAATGTTTCGTNAGCCTTGTCCAAAGTCCGACGGGATTTCCACAATCCCAATGGACACTACCATGTTATGTGCATTACTTGGAGAAAATGTGCTAATATGTTGATCATTATTGTGTAAATGGTCGAATTTGGAGGGGGAGAGGGCTAACTCTATTTTCTCACATAAAATGAAGCACGAAGTCCCCAGGTTCGGCATGGTCCAAAACATCCCACCTCTGCTACTTGATTGGTGGAAAAATCTCGCGCCTTGCGACAAGAATCATGTGAGAAGGGTCCTTGGTAATGTTTCGTCCTTGCTATACATCCGACCAAATAGGGCATTGATTGAGGCCACTACCATGTTCTGGGATGAGAAAAGGGCCGTCTTCCACTTTGGTGACATAGAAATGACTCCTCTCCTAGAAGAAATAGTAGGCTTAGCTAAGCTGCCATGGGATAGTCCAGGGTTATTAGTTCCAGGGAATCGCACCCTTCGCGGTTTTCTAAAAATGCTAGGTTTCAAGAAAAATGATGAGTTGCTTTGTTTGAAGAAGTCATACATCCCATTTGAATTCCTTTATGAGCGTTACTGGCACAGTAAGTCATATCGTCTTCATCATGAGGAACTTGCCATTACCTCCTTAGGTTGGACGCACCGCCGAGTTTATATATTCATCATTTGCTTCTTGGGTTTGTTGATATTTCCAATGAAAGGGGGAAGGATTCACACTCGTTTAGCTTTGGTTGCAAGAACTTTAATGGAAGGCATCGAGGGGAAAACCTACACCATCATCCCTATGATCCTAGCTGAACTGTACCGCGCTCTACATCAGTGCAAGAAGGGGTTCAGACATTTTGAAGGTTGTAATCTATTATTGCAAGTCTGGTTATTAGAACACTTTCAGACGGGAGAATACCGCCAAGACCTTCTGCGGCGGCCGTTGAATGACTACATAACTTACCATCACCCAAAGAAAATGACATTCATCCCATATAGGTTTGCACATCCCGGAGGTGCTGTAAGTTGGGTATGTTTCTTCAGCAATCTGACAGATGAGAAGGTACATTGGATGTTTGAGTGATTTTCCAGCAGCGAGTTCATCATCAGGTCGAGGGATACTACTTATTTGGTATTAATCGGGTTGTTAGGCATTTATTCTTATGCTCCTATAAGGGTAATGAGATAAGCAGGAAAAAAACAGGTCATACCTCGGGTTTCCAACATGGTCCAGTACAAGGCAGATTTCAAAGGGGATATCATTCCTTTCAAGTTCGAGGCGCGACATATGTGGAACCAAAAGGTCATTGTAGAAAGAGAGACTATCGAGCCAGATAGGTGCCATGCCGGTCATGTGTATTTCTATCCATCATGGTTGGTAGATGATATAGTGGGAGACGTCAAGCCAGGGGTCAATTTGGAAAATAGGATCATTGACGATGCTGCCGAGGCACAGGTCAAGTATAGAAGACTTCGCAAAAGGGTTTTTTAATCTGAAGCTAGACATCTGGAATAACATAAAGTGGACATTGAGGCAATTAATGAATGAAAGAGGGCATCTAGAAAAGGCTTACCTATTGTTGGATATGCGCGACCTGGGGAACCTGATTGACGGAGTCAAGAGAGCCAATCATGGAGAAGGTCCCTCATGGACCAAATAGATTTAGCAAATAATGTTCTTTACTATTTTCTAGCTTAGTTTAGATTTTGATTATAATAAGGATAAACGCCATTAGTAACTTCATTATTATTGTTGACTTAGTAAAAGTTTGGCTCGTTTTCACATTAATGAAATGACGCAATATTGGCATCAATTTTCTCCGAGTCTATGTGTCGCTTAGGCCTACCTCGGGCACAATGAGGTCCCCAATTAGGACTCGAATTATTGCATGATTTTACAGAACATGTTTAAATACTATAAGCATTCTTTCAAATATCCCTACTGACTTGGTTAACTTTGTTTATTTTTCTTTCTTTTGATTATTCCCATTCCCCAAGGTTGGTTCGTGCATACTGGCATCATTTTCATATCACACTAGATCCAGAGGTCCTCCACTTCCTCCTCCACCAAGTGATCTTAAAGGCAGAAGCAAAGTGAAAGGAAAAATGGATGATTTGAGAGGTATCAGAAAAGACAATGCTACTATAGCAGAAAACGTTGAAACTTCAGATGGCCGAAGTATTCCGGTACATAACGAATTGGTCTTACGCCTGGAACAGAAAATCCTGGAGCTAGAAGGAAAACTTGAGCAGGTCCGAAACTTGGCAAATCTTTCCCTCACACTAATCAACCAACAAAATCCAAATGCCCAAACCCCGGCACCACCCCAAAACACGCAGGACCAAAATCCACCGCTGAATCCTCTCGTACCATATCAATACACCACAGCTTCTCAGAACCACAACCCTCCACCAGTACCTACTCCTTAACAACACCACCATCATCCGACTCAATACCCGCAAATCACCACTTATCACGCTTCCAAGAATGTTCCACAACCTACTCTTGATCCCCAAAACTCAACCAATGACCACCCTTATGCCCAGATTCCCGGAGTTCACCAAAACGATCCCATATATGTGGAAACGTTACCCTACACCCCATAACAAACCCTATATATATCGAAATCAACCGAGAAGGACCTGCTCATTAAGAACATAGTGGAAGAACTCAAGAAGCTCACTGGCAGAGTTTAGAGCGTCGAAGGTGGTAAGGGAATTGAATGTTTAAATTATGAGGACTTGTGCATTCAACAAGATGTGGAACTACCGGAGGGTTATAAACCTCCCAAGTTCGAAATATTCGATAGAACTGGTGATCCGAAGGTACATCTAAGGACATATTGTGACAAACTTGTAGGAGTGGGGAAATATGAACGAATCCGTATGAAGCTGTTCATGAGAAGCCTCACAGGAGATGCTTTGTCTTGGTACATCAGTCAAAACCCGAAGAAGTGGGTTATTTGGGTGAGAATGGCGTCATATTTCATGGATAGATTCAGGTTCAACACAGAAAATGCACCAGATGTTTTCTACCTTCAAAATCTCAGGAAGAAACCAATAGAAACATTCTGCGAGTATGCTACTCGGTGGAGATCTGAAGCTGAAAAGGTAAGGCCAACGCTTGAAGAAGAACAAATGAATAAGTTCTTCGTCAGAGCTCAAGACCCGTAGTACTATGAAAGGCTGATGGTTATTGAAAACCATAAATTCTCTGACATCATCAAGCTGGGAGAAAGAATAGAAGAAGGAATTAAGAGTGGAATGGTGACAAATTTCGAATCACTACAGGCCACAAATAAAGCTTTGCAGTTAGGAGGTATCTCTAAGAAGAAAGAAGTGGGTGCTGTAATGGTGTCCCAAGGTCCTAAGTCTCCTCTCACATACCAAAAACCTCCACCCACATACCATCCCTCACCCCCCAGATACCAACAACCTGCCACCACCTACCACGCCTATAATACCCAACCCGCATATTAACACTCACCACCACTTGCCAGCTAAAATTACCAAAACCTAAGACCAAACTTCGACCGCAGACTACCCATACAATACACTCCAATCGCTGAACCCATAGACCAACTGTATGAGAGACTGAAGGCTGCTAGTTATGTCACTCCCATTACTGCCGCTTCTATGGAAAACTCTTCTCAGTGGATTAAGCCAAACAAGGCATGTGCCTATCACTCAGGAATGAAGGGCCATACCATTGATGAGTGTCGCATGATGAAGGACAAGATTCAGACATTGATCGACACCAAGGTCATATAGGCAAAAGAAGCCGCACCCAATGTTCGTAACAATCCTCTTCCAGATCACAGAGGTGAGGGAGTGAATGTGATAGATAACGATGAGGAATGGGATCCGGAAGGGTCAATTTGACTCATTCGGGAGGGGAATGATCCTAAAACATCTCCAGTCACCCTCACGCCCATTATAGTACAAACCCAAGCACCGCTTGAAGTCTAGGTAACCACACCAACACCATTTGAAGTTGTGGTAACCACACCCTTCACTGTGATGGTAGCACCCACTTCATCTTACAAGTCCGATGCTATACCATGAGATTATGCTGCGGAAGTGAGAAGGAAAGAAAAAGCAAAAATGGAAGAAACAGGTACAGCACAAGGCATGACCAGAACTGGCAGGGTTTATACACCTGAGCACTTGGGAGGAACAAGCAAGGAAGCTGCATCTAAGCCACCTATCATTGAAAATGGTCCTGACGACCTTTGGAGAAAAGTGCAAGTAAGAGAATACTCTGTGGTTGATCATTTGAACAAAACTCCCGCTCAGATATCTATCTTGTCACTGCTACAAAACTCTGAGACACACAGGAATGCCTTGATGAAGGTGCTGAGTGAAGCCTATATACCCACTAACATCACTAGTGGGGAAATGGCAAACATGGTCGGGCAGGTACTGGAAAGCCACAAAATCACCTTTCATGAAGACGAGCTACCACCAGAAGGACTAAGTCACAACAGGGCACTACATATCACAGTGCAATTTGAAGATAAATTCATCGCCAGGGTCCTGATAGATGGGGGTTTGAGTTTCAATATATGTCCACTGACCACTCTAAAGAGATTAGGTAAAGGCTTGCACGGGATACGAGTAGGAAGCATGAATGTAAAGGCGTTTGATGGATCTCAAAGTGCCACAATCAGAGAAATCAACCTCAGCCTACAGATGGACCCAACCTTGTTTGATGCTGAGTTTCAAGTGCTGGATATATCTGCTACTTACAATCTATTGTTGGGACGACCCTGGATACATGCCGCTGGGGCAGTGGCCTCTACTCTACAGCATGCCGTGAAGTTTGAATGGAACCACTAGGAGGTGATCATCCACGGAGACGGAAGTAATCCGATTTATACCAATCAGACTATTTCGGTCATCGAGAATAGGAAGAAGTTAGGTGGAGAAACATACTATCACATTGAGCGTGTTAACGCAATTGAAAAGGACAAATGGTTGAGCAACAAGATAGAAAGCATACTGCTATAGACAGGGTATGAACCTGGCAAGGGTCTCGGCAAGAACCTCCAAGGGATCACCAAACCGGTACAGCCGAAACATCATGGTACAACTTTCAGACTTGGGTATGAATATAGTTGGCAAGAGTGCCAGGATTGGTCGCCATCATGGCGCGGTCCTTATTATCCACTGGAACAACCGGTACCACATTTGCACCAGACATTTCATCAAGCTGACATGATATGGGAGTCTGAGGAAGATGAAGCCTTAGCTGGCATAAGGAAGCTGTTTCTGGATGACAAAGACATAGATTTCAGTGCGATAGTTGAGGAGGAGGAGGAGAAAGACCTTACCATTCAGACCATTGGAAAAGGAGCTTCTCTAAAGAATTGGACTGCTGCACCATCCCAGGCCCGTCGAGTTCCTCGGTAGCCTGGCAATTAGCATCAATTATTTTTAAAGCAATCTTTTGAGCATCTAAGATATTTTCAGTATTTTGTTTTGAAATAATTGCTCGAGTCATCGAGCCGTACTTGTTGACGTTTTTCAAATTTTATTAATGCATTGCTATTTTTAGTATTTATTGTTATTCTTTACATTTTTTCTTTCTACAACATTATTATTACCTATCCTGATGAACCTACGACTGTGACATGTAATGAGGCAACGCGACATAAGGATAATGATTCAGAGGATCTGGAAGACGACATAATACCTAAGGAAATTCAAGCCAGATATGAGTTTGAAGATAAAAGAGGAGGTCACCAAGCAAATCAAAGCCAAGGTTCTCAGAGTGGTTGAATATCCGACTTGGTTGGCCAACATTATGCCGGTTCCGAAGAAAGATGGGAAAGTCAGAGTGTGTGTTGATTACCGAGATTTAAACAGGCGAGTCCCAAAGATGATTTTCCATTGCCCAATATACACATACTGATTGACAACTGTGCTAAGCATGAACTCCAGTCCTTTGTGGATTGCTTCGCGGGGTATCATCAGACCTAGATGGATGAAGAGGATGCCGAAAAAATAGCCTTTATCACACCATGGGGAATATACTGCTATAAAATAATGCCATTTGATTTGAAGAATGCTGGAGCCACTTACATGAGAGCCATGAAAACCATTTTCTACGACATGATACACAAGGAAATAGAGGTGTACGTGGATGACGTCATCATCAAATCCAGAAGAAACACAAATCATATAGCAGACTTGAGGAAATTCTTTGATCGGCTTCGAAGCTACAATCTGAAACTGAATCCTGCAAAGTGTGCCTTCGGAGTCCATACCAAACAATTGCTAGGATTCATCGTCAGTCGTCGAGGGATTGAATTGGACCCGTCAAAGATCAAAGCTATCCAGGACTTTCCACCGTCGAAGAATAAGAAAGATGTGATGAGCTTCTTTGGGCATCTCAACTACATCAGCCGTTTCATAGCACAATCAACCGTGATCTGTGAGCCGATCTTCAAAATGCTGAAGAAAGATGCTACAACAAGCTGGACTGAAGAATGTCAGAAAGCCTTCGACAAAATCAAGGAGTATTTATCCAAACCGCCCGTTTTGGTCCCACCAGAGCTAGGAAGACCACTGTTGCTTTATTTGTATGTACTGGATGGAGCTTTCGGTTGCATTTTGGGACAAAATGATGAAACTGGAAGAAAGGATTGGGCAATATATTATTTGAGCAAGAAATTCACACCTTACGAAGCCCGGTACTCTTTGCTGGAGCGCACTTGCTGCGCTTTAACATGGATAGATCAAAAGTTGAGGCATTACTTCTGTGCATACACTACATATCTCATATCAAGGATGGATCCGCTGAAATACATCTTCCAGAAACCCATGCCTACTGGAAAGTTAGCAAAATGGCAGATATTGCTGAGTGAATTCGACATCATCTATGTAACTCAGAAGGTGGTAAAAGGACAAGCATTGGCAGATCATTTGGAAAAAAATCTTGTGGACGGAGAATACGAACCATTGAAAACGTATTTTCCCGACTAAGAGGTATCATTCGTAAAAGAAGATATCACCGAAGCATATGATGGTTGGAGAATGTTCTTCGACGGAGCTACAAACTTTAAAGGAGTGTATTAGAGCTATCCTAGTATCAGAAACTGGCCAACACTATCCGGTATCTACAAAACTCAGGTTTCTATGTACCAACAATATGGCAGAATATGAGGCTTTCATCTTTAGACTCAGCTTAGCCATTGACATGAATGTTCAAGAGTTGCTGGTGATCGGAGATTCCGATATTTTGGTGCATCATGTTTTAGGAGAATGGGCTACTAAGAACACCAAAATATTACCATATCTGTACTGTGTACAATAGCTAATCAAGAGGTTCACGAAGATAGAGTTTAAACATGTTCCGAGGATTCAAAATGAGTTCGCAGATGCATTGGCCACTTTGTCTTCCATGATACAACACCCAGACAAGAACTTCATCGATCTTATCCCAATAGGAATTCATAAACAACCGGCTTATTGTGCTCACGTTGAAGAAGAAAGTGACGAGAATCCTTGGTTCCACGACATCAAAGAAAACTTGGCAAAGGGAGAGTATCCAGAATATGCAACTCATACTCAGAAGCGCACACTCTGAAGGATAACCAACCATTTCTTTCAAAGCGGAGGAATTCTGTACAGAAAGACTCCAGACTTGGGATTATTACAGTGTGTTGACACCAAGAAAGTACCATATTGCTCTAGGAAATACATGCCGGAACCTGCGGACCGAACATGAATGGATTTGTCTTATCCAAGAAAATACTAAGAGCGGGATATTTCTGGATGACTATGGAAACAGACTGCTTTAAGTATGTCCAGAAGTGTCACCAGTGCCAGCTACATGCTGATATGATACAAGTGCCACCTAAAGAACTCAATGCAACAAGTGATGTAAGGACCCGTAAAACTTTTAACCAAAAACTCGGGGTTTCGTGGTGCCAAGATAGATTCTTGCATTATTATAGTAGAAATTCTTCACGGCGAGCTTGCTCGCTGCGGTTCGGACTTTTTGGATTGAACAGTACCTGCAGATATGTATTGATTACCGGCAACTCAACAAAGTCACAATCAAAAACAATACCCATTGCCTAGAATAGATGATTTGTTTGACCAATTACAAGGTGCTAAGTTCTTCTCCAAAATTGATTTGTGGTCCGGGTACCATCAACTTAAGGTAAGGGAGCAGGATATTCCGAAAACAGCTTTCAGAACCCGGTATGGGCACTTTGAATTTTTGATACTGTTTTTTGGGCTAACAAATGCCCCGGCAACTTTTATGGATCTTATGAATCGAGTCTTCAGGCCATTTCTTGACTCCTTTGTGATAGTATGCATTGACGACATCCTTGTATACTTACGAAGTCGAGAGGATCACATCGACCACCTCAGGACAGTTCTGCAGACTCTTCATCACCACCAATTGTATGCAAAGTTCTCGAAATGTGACTTTTGTCTTAAATCTGTTATATTCTTGGGTCATGTCGTCTCCGGAGAAGGAATTAAGGTTGATCCTCAAAAGATTACGGCGGTGAAGGATTGGCCTAGACCTACTACTCCAACAGAGATTCGCAGTTTCTTGGGTTTGGCCGGGTATTATAGGAGGTTCGTGGAGAGGTTCTCCACTCCTGCCTCTCCATTGACTAAATTGACACAGAAGGCGGTTAAGTTCTAGTGGTCCGATACTTGTGAAAGGAGCTTCCAGGAATTGAAATCAAGGTTAACCTCGGCGCCGGTATTGATCTTGCCAGAGGGTACCGAGGGGTTTGAAGGATCGGTCTTGGGTGTGTATTAATGCAACATGGTAAGGTTATATCATATGCTTCAAGGCAACTTAAGAATCATGAAAAGAACTATCCAACTCATGACTTAGAGCTTGCGGCGGTGGTTTTTGCATTAAAAATTTGGCATCATTATTTGTATGGAGTCCATGTAGATGTATTCATCGACCACAAAAGTCTTCAATACATTTTCAAGCAGAAGGAATTGAACTTAAGGCAGAGAAGGTGGCTTGAGTTGCTCAAAGATTATGACATCGACATTTTGTATCATCCCGGGAAGGCTAATCTGGTGGCGGATGCTCTTAGTTAGAAATCTATGGGTAGTTTGGCTCACTTGGAGGCATGTCAAAGGCCCTTGGCCCGGGAGGTTCACCAGTTGGCTAGTTTGGGAGTTCGCCTTGCGGACTCTAATGAAGGGAGGGTAATTGTGCTAAATAGTGCTGAATCATCACTTGTTGTGGAAGTCAAAGAGAAACAATAAAATGATCCATTGTTGGTGCAATTGAAAGAGGGAATTCATAAACATAAGACCATGGCCTTTTCTCCTGGCATGGATGATGGTACACTAAGGTACCATGGGTGACTCTGAGTTCCAAATATGGATGGTCTCCGGGAAAGAATTATGACTGAAGCTCACACTTCTAGGTATTCCGTGCACCCAGGTTCTACGAAAATGTATCATGATCTTAAGGAAGTTTATTGGTGGAATGATATGAAGAGGAATATGGCGGACTTTGTGGCAAGATGTACGAATTGTCAGCAAGTGAAGCCCGAACACCAAAGGCCCGATGGGTTGGCACAAAATATAGAAATTCCAATGTGGAAGTGGGAAATGATTAATATGGACTTTGTGGTTGGATTACCGTGCACTCCGCGCAAGTTTGAATCCATTTGGGTGATTGTGGATCAACTCACGAAACCAGCACACTTTTTGCCGGTTAAGTCTACCGACAGAGCGGAGCAGTATGCTCAGTTGTATATCAAA
>AWOL01S0006421.1:4441-32732 GCA_000715115.1 Nicotiana otophora | reverse complement strand
TTGGGAACTTTGACGCATCGAGGTTTCTGGGTTCTTGTGGATCTTTTGTTCTTTATTGTTGTCAGTTAACTGGTAAGCTACTTGACTCTTGCAATTTCATCCCTCTGTGCCTTTGATTTGCATGTGTTCTCGCCTATAAAATTCCTGGCTTAATATTTTTTTCTGGATTACTTTTGTGCACAATTTTGTTAATTCTACTTTGTTCTAAGTTTTTTAGAATCTAACTTCTTCCTAATGCTACTAGGTCTGAGTATGCCTAAGTCCAACTTGGATAATCTGATCCTTTTAAGTGTATGGGTGCCTGGAGGTTCTCTAATACATGCTTACTTGCTTTGTCCTTAATCTCTATAATGAATGCTTCATACTTGTGTTAGAACTTCTTGCGGTAATTGTGACATGTTCACTTGCTCTTTTGTCACTTAGCATGATCCCTGTACACTATTAATGATTGACTAAGATCTTGACAGTCATCTCAACTCGATCTCTCTACCCTGTTTGAACTATTTTGCTTTATGACATAACTTAGAT
Organism: Nicotiana otophora; assembly: GCA_000715115.1. Taxonomy (NCBI): domain Eukaryota; kingdom Viridiplantae; phylum Streptophyta; class Magnoliopsida; order Solanales; family Solanaceae; genus Nicotiana; species Nicotiana otophora. The sequence continues at coordinate 32,204 of AWOL01S0006421.1, read as the reverse complement.
CTTCTCTAGTAGATTAGTCTATTATATTAATCCCAGAATACCTGTTTGCTATCACACACTGTCCTGAATCTCTACAATGTCTGTCTTGCATGTACAATGTGTTGCAATTTGTATTAAAACCATTTTCTATCGAATATGATCTTGCTTCCATGCTAATATGTTTCCAGTCTGTCTTTTGTTCATTTGATACCCTGTCTCTTCTAGTGTTTATCACAATGTCTAAATACTTATTAGCATGACCCTAAGATGCATGCTTAGCTTAATCCGAACCTCTTAGGTCTCAATTGGTTTAATATCATGAATGATAATCTATGTATATCTTGCAAATCTGTTTCTTCCCTAATTTCTTTCAATATGAGGCTATCTATGTGGTGCTTTGCTGTCCTACTGAACCTACTGGCCTATTTGATTAATTACTCTATATGCTCAATTTTGCTATGTCTACTTTAGGATATGAATGTATCTCCTAACTTCTGTCCATTTTCCTCACTAGCAACTTATGCTATTCTGAACTCTTCATTCTTAGCCGGTTGAAAGCCAAGGCTACCTAGTTCTATTACTGGCCTCCCTAGTGTGAGCACTGCTCGGGGTCCAATTGATACCCTTGTGAACTCTGACATAATAGGGCTTGGTCCTTAGTCACTCCCTCAATCTCAAGTTGTTCGTATTCATTCTACTTCCCCTTGTTATGTGTTGTGTACTTGTATTGGCTGATTTAAATGGTGCGACACTTGGTGCCATGGTTGAGTAAACTGGTTCTGGATTCCACTATGGATCCTTGAGTCGCGTATTGAATGTGGCTCTTTGTTGAAGGCCTGGGTATGCTGTGTAAGAGCTATTGAAGGCCCAGGCAATGTTGGGTATTTATTAGGCCTGCTGTGGGCCTCTTATCACTGTTATGTAACACTGTTACTTTTACTCATTATTGGGCCTGTAATAATCTTTGTATAAATAATTGGGGTTGTTAGTAAAAGTGAATGAGGTAGATTTAAATATTTACATGCGATGGGTAGATAACATGCCTATAGGACTTAATAATGTGTTTGCTATATGTGTCGTTCAATCTCTATGTATACTATAGAAATCATGCCATTAGGAGAAGCACACACTCAGACTACTTGTCCACAAGCAAAGCATGAGCTCAAATACTTCAATTATCCTTGTTGCTACATGTTATTAGAAAACATGCCCATAGAAAATAAATATCGTTGAACTTTCCTTCAATTTGCATTGCTGCAGCAATTATACTAGAAATCATGACTATAGGATTTGGATAATTTCATTTGCTACTGTATCGCACTGTTCACTAGAAACCATGCCTATAGGACTTAATAATGTGTTTGCTATATGTGTCGTTCAATCTCTATGTATACTATAGAAATCATGCCATTAGGAGAAGCACACACTCAGACTACTTGTCCACAAGCAAAGCATGAGCTCAAATACTTCAATTATCCTTGTTGCTACATGTTATTAGAAAACATGCCCATAGAAAATAAATATCGTTGAACTTTCCTTCAATTTGCATTGCTGCAGCAATTATACTAGAAATCATGACTATAGGATTTGGATAATTTCATTTGCTACTGTATCGCACTGTTCACTAGAAACCATGCCTATAGGACTAAGTATAACAATAAAATAAGTTTCAAGGGTCAACTGTTAGAGATCCTGCCTATAGGGTATAATTACTCGTTCTATATTAATGATGGACCTATAAAAACTATTTATTGCTTGTTTATGCCACTGTCATCAAACATAAGTAATTCTGGGCTCCCCCCAATGGTCTTCATTACTCTTTACTGCATAAGTCACCTAGACACAACAAGGTTAATAACTGGAAACCTGTAATCTCAATAATCAACGTGTATAATCCTGTCTATGAGCAGTGCCTGGCCTCTGAAATTTCTTGTGTGCTTTGATGCCTTGTCATATAGAAATCATGTCTATAGGGCTTAAGGTTCTTAAATCAGAATTGCCTAACATGAAAATTTGTCTTGCGTGCATTTGTTGTTTAAGTGTGCAGGCAAACTTGAGAGCTTAATTATCCATACTTGAAGTTCAATGTGTTTTTGTATGTCGCCTAGTTTTGATATTTCTGAGTAGCCTAAATAAGGTCTAGAACCACCCAATTAAAGGCCCAATACCTCCTGGACCATAGGTGTGGGATGGGTAGTGCACGCACAGGGTACGACCTATAATTGAATTAGAACTCTTTTAGGTAACAACTTTAACATTGTAATCGGGTAGCAGGAGATGATAGTCTGTTCTCGCTGAATAATATGAGTAACACCCCATCTTGAGGGAGTTACGAAGTATTATTTATGTTGCACGGAGTGATCCTTTAGGATAAAAAACTTAGGACTCCCCTCCTCTTTATATGTTATTATTTGATCTAAATAGTTGTATCCCTATATTCACACTAAGATCTGTATTAATCATGTTATAATAAAGTTCTTTGACTTCTGAATCCCCTTTGTTTATTTGATCACCTAGCTTAATCTTAATCCACATAATCTTAAGTTCAGCCGGGACCCACAATTGTGGACATCGAGGAGGGCCTAACACCTTCTCTTTGAGGTAACTTGAGCCCTTACCCAATCTTTGGTGGCGTTGACTATTCAAACAGAGTTATCTACATAATAGGTGCTCTAAAGCACCTTAAACAATCGTTAGGTGGCGACTTTTCTCCTTTAGCACTCTATCTCCCAATCTAAAAGGAGTTGTCACGTGTCGAAGCCCACTTTTCGCGAGAAAAACGGGGTCACGACAGCATGGCGACTCTGCTGGGGATTTACTCTTAGGCTCTTACCATAATAAACTTAGCTTATGTGGATTAGTTTTCTTTGTTATAAAATGCACATTCCTTTTCCATATTTATTTGTTAGATTTGCTATTACATACACATCCCCCTCCCGTTCACCTTTACTTGTTTAAAACTTTATAACATGCACATCCCTTCCCTTCTCCACCTTTATTTGCTTAAATTTGTTATAACATGTACATCCCTTTCCCTATTTGCCCTTAATTGCTCTAACTGCTATTTATTAGCTATATCATGTCTCTCCCACCCCTACTCCCTTACTTACTTTTTTATATTCCCTATATTGCATGAACTAACTTCTTCTTTTGTCTTTCTTTTTACGTCCTAAATGTTTTACCTTAATACTGTGTTTATTTCTTTCACATATTTATCATGCAAATACTTGACAACGTGTTATTATTACTGCATAAAGCATGCTCCACATCATATTCCACTCGTGCCCAACTAATACCATAGCGGAACTTGATGAGTGTCTGCGCTCTTCCAAAATTACCCTTTAAATTGGAAAGGCTTATTTGCGGTAAACTAGTCGATCAGCGGTGTAGTCGACGGTTCCGTGCCTTTCCCTTTCAAGTTGTCCACATGAGAGTACCGATATAGACACTTCTAGAAACCTCTCTCCAATATCAATTGTGCATGAATCATGTCAAACCTAGTATGGGTTAGAACGTTGTCCGCATGACAATCCACTAAGATAAGCCTTGTCCAAAGACCGACGGGATTTCCATAATCCCAATGGACACCATCACATTATATGCATTACTTGGAGAAAACATGCCGGTATGTTGATTATTAATGTGTAAATAGTCAGACCTGGAGGGGGAAAGGGCTAACTCTATTTGTTTTGCAGAAAATGAGGCACGAAGTCCCCACGTTTGGCATGGTTCAAAACATATCACCTTTGCTGCTTGATTGGTGGAAGAACCTCTCACCTAGTGACAAGAATCATGTGAAAAGGGTCCTCGAAAATTTACCTTCATTATTGGACATTCGGCCAAATAACGCATTGATTGAGGCCGCCACTATGTTTTGGGATGAGAAAAGAGTTGTCTTCCACTTTGGTGATGTAGAAATGACTCATCTCTTAAAGAAAATAGGAGGCTTCGCTAGGCTGCCATGGGATAGTCCGGGTTTATTAGTACCAGAAAATCGCACTCCCCGCGGTTTTTTGAAAATGATGGGTTTCAAGAAAAAAGTTGAGTTACTCTGTCTGAATGAGCCATACATACCATTTGAATTTCTTTATGAACGTTATGGGCATATCAAGTCATATCGCCTTCACCGTAATGAACTTGCCGTTACTTCTTTGGGTTGGACGCACCGCCGAGTTTTTGTATTCATTGTCTGTTTCTTGGGGTTGCTGATATTTCCAATGAAAGGGGGGAAGATCCACACTCGCTTAGCCATGGTCGCTAGGACTCTAATGGAAGTAACTGAGAGACAAACTTACACTATCATCCCCATGATCTTGGCCGAAATGTACCGAGATCTAGATCGATGCAAGCAGGGGTATGGGCATTTCGAGGGCAATAATCTGTTGTTGCAGGTTTGGTTATTAGAACATTTCTAGAGAGGAGAATATCGTCAGGAGATTCTGCGACGACCATTGAATGATTACATATCCTACCATCATCCAAAAAGAATGACATTTATCCCAGATAAGTTCACGCAACCTTCAACAATCTTACTGACTAAAATGTACATTGGATGTTCGAATGGTTCCCTAGCAGTGAGTTCATCATCGGGTCAAGAGAAACCACTCATTTAGTGCTAATCAGGTTAAAAATAATCTACCCTTATTCTCCTATAAGGGTAATGAGGCAAGCGGGAAGAAAGCAGATTATACCTCGGGTTTCCAACATGGTCCAGTACAAAGCAGACTTTAAAGGGATCATCATTACGTTCAAGTTCGAGGCACAACATATGTGGAATCAAAAGGTCATTATAGAGAAAGACACTATCGAGCCAGACAGGTACCATGCCGGCCATGTATACTTCTACCTATCATGGTTAGTAGATGATATAGCGGGAGATGTCAAGCCAGGGATTAATCTAAAAAATAGGGTTATAGATGACGCTGCTGAAGCACAAGTCAAGTATAGGATGCTGCGCAAGAGGGTTTTCGAGTCTGAAGCTAGGCATTTGGAACAACACAAAGTGGATATGGAAGCAATCAATGAATGGAAAGAAATTGCTACTAAATCAACAGAAAGATTGGAATATTTGGAGCAAGGGTTAATGGAACTTGAGGAGAAGATGAGGAAGAGGCTCTCATATTGTCAGAATACGGAAGGCAATGGGGGAGGGCATCTAGCAATGGCTTACATATTATTGGACATGCGCGACCTGGGAACTTGATTGATGGATCCAATAAGGCCAAGCATGGAGAAGGTCCCTCTGGGGCCAAGTAGATTAGGAAATGATGTTCTTTACTAGCTTAGTTTTAGATTTCGATTGTAATAAGGCAAATGCCATTAGTAATTTTCTTATTATTATCATTTGAGTAAGGACCCGATTCATTTTCGCATTAATGAAATGACACAATTACTGGCATCAATTTTCTCCAAGTCTATGTGTCGCTTAGGCCTACCTCGGGCACAACGAGGTCCCCCAAATTAGGACGCGAATCTGTTACATGATTTTGCAAAGCATGTTCAATATTACAAGCATTCTTTCAATATCCCTTACTGACTTGGTTACCTTTTTGTTTTTCTTTTCTTTTATTTATTCCCATTCCCCAAAGGTTGGTTCGCGCATACTGGCATCATCCATATATCACACTAGATACAGAGGTCCTCCTCCTCCACCAAGTGATCCTAAAGGCAGAAGCAAAGGGAAAGGAAAGATGGACGATTTAAGCGGTATCAGAAAGGACAATGCAGAGAACGTTGAAACTTAGGACGGTCGAAATTCTCTAGCACAGAATGAATTGGTCCTATGTCTGGAACAGAAAATATTGGAGCTATAAGGGGAACTTGAGCAGGTCCGGAACTTGGCAAACCTTTCCCTCACCCTAAACGTCCCCGACATTAACCAACAAAACACAAACGCCCAAAACCCGGCACCTCCCCAAAACACACAAAATCAAAATTCGCAAAATCCTCCCGCACCACATCAATACGCGACACCTCCTCAGAACCACAACCCTCCACCGGTACCTACTCCTCAACAACACCATCACCACCCAACTCAATACCCACAAACAACCACATACCAAACCCCTCAGAATGCATCACAGCCTACTCCTGACCCACAAAACTCAACCAATGACCACCATTATGCCCAAATTCCTCGAGTCCACCAAAGCAATCCCATATATGTGGAAATTTTATCCCATACCCCACAACAGACCCTATACATACCCGAATCCTCCGAGAAGGACCTGCTTATCAAGAACATGGTGGAAGAACTCAAGACACTTATTGGCAGAGTTTAAAGTGTCGAAGGGGGCAAATACATTGAGGGTTTGAATTATGAAGATTTGTATATTCAACCAGATGTAGAACTGCCAGAAGGTTACAAACCTCCTAAGTTCGAAATGTTCGACGGGACTGGTGATCCGAAGGTGCACTTGAGAATGTATTATGACAAGCTTGTGGGAGTTGGCAAGGATGAAAAAATCCGCATGAAGCTGTTCATGGGGAGCCTCACCGGAGACGCCCTGTCTTGGTACATCAGTCAAAACCCAAAGAAATGGGTTAATTGGGTGAGCATGGAATCAGATTTCATGGATCGGTTCACGTTTAACATAGAAAATGCTCCAGATGCTTATTACATTCAGAATCTCAAGAAGAAGCCAAACAAAACTTTCTGCGAGTATGCTACTCGGTGGAGGTCTGAAGTTGCAAAAGTAAGGCCAGCACTGGAAGAAGAACAGGCAAATAAGTTCTTCGTTAGAGCTCAGGATTCGCATTAGTACGAAAGACTGATGGTTATTGAAAACCATATATTTTCTGACATCATCAAATTGGGAGAAAGAATAGAAGAAAGATCAAAAGCGGAATTGTGACAAATTTTGAAGCACTCCAAGCCACAAATAAAGCCTTACAGTCAGGATGTATCTCCAAGAAGAAAGAAGTAGGTGTGGTGATGGTAGCCTAAGGTCCAAAGTCTCCCCTTACATACCAAACACCCCCACCCACATATCAGCCTTCACCTCCCAGATACCAACAACCTGCTGCCACTTACCATACTTATAACACCCAACCAGCATACTAGCACTCACCACCAGCCCGCCAAAACTACCAAAAACCTAGACCAAATTTCGACCGCAGACCACCAAGATAATACACCCCAATTGTTGAACCCATAGACCAACTGTACGAGAGACTGAAGGTTGCCGATTATGTCACTCCCATAATAGGTTCCATGAAATAAAAGAATATATGGCAAAAGGAGAATACCCGAAGCACGCAAATCATACTCAGAAATGCACACTCCGAAGATTATCTAACCACTTCTTAAAAAGCGGAGGGATTTTGTACAGAAGGACTCCAGATATGGGGTTATTACGGTGTGTCGACGCCAAGGAAGCATCTAAATTGCTTGAAGAAATACATACCGAAACTTGCGGACCACACATGAATGGCTTTGTTTTAGCTAAGAAGATATTAAGAGCAGGGTATTTTTGGGTGACTATGGAAACAGACTGCCTCAGGTTTGTCCAAAAGTGCCATAAATGCCAAGTACATGCTGATATGATATGAGTGGCACCTAATGAATTCAATGCAACAGGTGCACCTTGGCCTTTCTCAGCTTGGGGGATGGATGTCATCGGTCCAATCGAACCCGCCACTTCAAATGGGCATAGGTTCATTCTAGTGGCCATAGACTATTTCACAAAATGGGTTGAAGCCGCATCTTACAAGGCTGTAACTAAGAAGGTCGTAGCAGATTTTGTTAGGGATCTTTTTGTCTGTCGATTCGGGGTACCGGAGTCAATCATCACTGATAACGCTGCCAATATTAACAGTGATTTGATGAGATCCATATGTGAAACCTTCAAGATCAATCATAAGAATTCCACAGTATACAGGCCACAAGTTAATGGAGTTGTGGAAGCCGCCAATAAGAACAACAAGAAGATACTAAGGAAGATGATAGATAATCACAAACAATGGTACGAGAAGTTACCATTTTCCCTACTTAGATATCGCACCACGGTTTGCACATCAACTGGGGCAACTCCTTATTTGCTGGTCTATGGTACTGAAGCCGTCATTCCCGCCGAAGTAGAAATTCCTTCTTTGAGAATCATACAAGAGACTGAACTCAGTGATGTAGAATGGATACAAAGTCGTTATGAACAACTGGCTCTCATTGACGGAAAAAGAATAAACGTAGTATGTCACAGTCAACTTTACCAGAACAGAATGTCCAGAGCTTTCAATAAAAGGGCCAGGCCCAGACAGTTTACACCAGGGCAGTTGGTGCTAAAATGGATCTTCCCGCATTAAGATGAAGCCAAAGGAAAATTTTCACCCAATTGGCAAGGGCCCTACATGGTTCACAGAGTACTAACAGGAGGAGCGCTCATACTTGCAGAAATGGACAGAGAAATATGGCCAAAACCTATCAACTCAGGCACAGTCAAGAGATACTATGTTTAGATTATTTACTTTTCTTCATTCGATATAACTGAACTACGCTTGACCTGATTTCCGTTTAAGAGGGGATATGTAGGCAGCCCTGTGGGTTCGGTCACATCTCAATAAGATCTTCATTTTTCCATGGTCAGAAACAGGGGCGGACCCTAAAAATTCTAAAGCAAGTCTAGCCAACTTCGTCATACGCAGAACAATCAAAGAATTGCTTTCAAACTGGGGCAGAATTTTGAGGAGGACCGTCAAAATTCTAAAGCAAGGAGGTCGCAATGTCTCTAAAATATGTCACAGTCATGGGTTTATCAAACTTACTTGATATCGCATACTACTATATTTAAAAACACCTATATTTATCAAATGCATGAATATTTTTCGAAAACTTTGTTTCTATGGCAGCTAGATGCTGCCCAGGGTAACTCAAACATGATCTAAAGACAAGAGCACAGGCAAGGCAGAAGGCAAAAATGCGAACAAACCTCCCCCACAGAACTCACAGTTGTCTTCTCTGAATGCATGTATAATAAGATAACGATACTCGCAGATACATCAAGACACTGCCTTCAGATTATCTAGCGCAAATATCTTCAGCTAAGAAATACTTTTCCACTTGCCTCCTATTCTTTGCATGAGGCTAAGCATTTCCTCCTTAACTGCATAAGGCTAAGCATTGTCTTTCTTTGCATGAGACTAAGCATTGTCTCCTATTTTGCATGAGGCTAAGTATTGCCTCCTTAACTGCATAAGGCTAAGCATTGCCTTTCCTTACATCGAGACTAAGCATTGTCTCCTATTTTGCATGAGGATAAGCCCTGCCTCCTTAACTGCATAAGACTAAACATTGCCTTCTTCGCATGAGACTAAGCATTGTCTCCTATTTTGCATAAGGCAAAGCCCTGCCTCCTTAACTGCATAAAGCTAAGCACTGCCTTTCTTTCCATGAGACTAAGCGTTGTCTCCTATTTGCACGAGGCTAAGCATTGCCTCCTTAACTGCATAATTCTAAGCACTGCCTTTCTTTGCATGAGACTAAGCATTGTCTCCTATTTGCACGAGGCTAAGCCCTGCCTCCTTAACTGTATAAGGCTAAACATTGCCTTCTTCGCATGAGACTAAGCACTGTCTCCTATTTTGCATGAGGCTAAGCCCTGCCTCCCCTTCTTGCATACGGCTAAGCACTGCCTTTTCCTCAAGATTAAATACTATCTCCATTATGCTATTTAAGACCTAGCACTGTCTTCTATTCTCCTGCGGCTAAGCATTGCCTAAGTTCTATTTCGCTTTACATACGACCTAGCATCATATCTTTGCATCTCATGGGCTGAAACATCACCATCTTTGTCCAAAGGCGTCATAGTACGAAGGCATCATCCTCATAGCCGGAAGACACCATTCCATGGCCTGAGGATCTCCCAGTATTGCACATTATTATTCAAAGGTGTCATGGTTCAGAGGCACCATTTTCATGGCCCGAGGACATCATTTCATGGCCTACGAATCCCTTATCACATGATTCATGACCCAGGACGTCATGGTCTAACGACATCATCCTCACCGTCCAAAGACAACTTTTATGGTCCACAGGAAATTTGCATCATGTTTAAATTCTCGCAATAATGCACATATACTTACATGCACCGTGTTTTAAGTTTTGCAAGTAATCAAGGAAGTAACCGTTCTCCTAATGGGAGCAATCTTCACTCCGGTTTTCGTTCAACGTTCACATCCTGTAATTATTTCAAACGCAACCAATCACCATCAGTTACCCACTTTTACATGGTAACCATTCAGATACTCGTTTTGAGATACATCCATAACATTTCAGATTCACATTCATAATTTCGCGCAAATTCATCTGATATTGTCCTATCCAAAAAAACCTTTTCCGAAGCATACGACCGTTCCTATAACAACTCCATCGGTTCAATTCACCGTTGGATCAAAAAGAACACACGACCTGATTCCCGTAACACCAGGGATATATAGGCAACTCAGGAACCAGGGATCAGCCCCCATTTTTTCAAATCATACCATCCCTCACTCAATTCGGCCAAAATTGGTCATCATATTCTTTACCCGACAACTCTTTCATCATTCCCGGGTAAAGAGGGGCAGCTGTTGATACCCAATTTTGCCCTCATATTTTTCAAAATATATATATACTTTCAAAATAATATGTCTGCATCATTATTTAGTTTACAAACCTATACAAGAATTTTCTATAATTTTCCATAATTTTTAGAGCTTTAAATTAATTGTTTTGTATTTAAATTATATGTAAATATCTAGTAATTATCCTTTTAAATTATTTTGTAATGACTTATTTATCTAAAATAATTATTTTACACCTATAATATATGTTTCAAACATTTTATTTCATTCCATATAATTACATTAGCATTTTAAGCTATTTATTTAATTTTGCAATAATGGCCTATATTCATATACAAATGCTCCTTATTTATACTATTTATGTCAAAAACAATATTTTATATTTTTATAATGTTAAATAATTATTCTTAATCATTTTAGTGCATAAAAAATATTTCTCATTTACTAATTATTTTTATAAATTATTGTTTGCTAAATTACATGTGTTTAAAAGGCTGCCCCAATTTTTAAGTGATTTTTCAGACTAAATTAGTCCAGTACCTTAGCCCAATAACCCCAGCCCAAATCAAACAACCTTTCTAAGCTAACCCGGTCGCGACCCATCTAATTAACCCTCTCCAATCCCTCTTTAAATCCTGGCAGTTGATCTCTAAGATCAACGGCCCACAACTAACCTACCCTCTTATTTGCCCAACCTCCAAACCCTAATCCCCATTTCTATCTCACCCGCCGACCTGGAACCCTCCCCCTTCTCTGAAGAACCCTAAATCGCCGCTACTCCCTAAATCCCTCTCCTAATGGGATTCTCCTCTCATTTACTTGCCATATTTGTGCTTTTCCGCTACTGGTTGTTCCTCCATGGTATCACTTGGTACTTGCCTAAACATGGCAAGTACTATCTCTCCGATTCTACCCATTCAATTTCAATCATTTGAATTTGGGCCATATCGCGTCTACATACGTTCAATACTATATTGTGTGAGTCTGATTTCGTTTGGATTTCTGCTGATTTACACTTTCCTTAAAAAACTAGGGTTTACCGGATTTCTCTCTTAAATCGATTTCAAATTGATTTGCATGTTTTCTTTCCTTATTTGTTGTTTAATTTACTCCGTTTTCTTATGTGTTTGCTCGATTTTTGACTGCTATATAAACCCTCTCATGTTTTCTTACTAATATTTGGGTTTTTTGCTACTCTCTTGCTTGGTATTTTGTACTGGCCGGTTGAAAGCCAAGGCCATTAGCATTTTGTTACCTGTTCTTAGTGCGAGCATTTCCCTTAGTTCATCGAAACTATTCAGATGTTTGACGCATCGAGGTTTCTTGGTTCTTGTGGATCTTTTGTTCTGTATTGTTCTATGTTAACTAGTAAGCTACTTGACTCTTGCAATTTCATCCTTATGTGCCTTTGATTTGCATGTGTTCTCACCTATAAAATTCATGGCTTAATATGTTTTTTCCGGATTACTTTTATGCACGATTTTGTTAATTCTACTTTGTTCTAAGTCTTTTAGCATCTAACTTCTTCCTAATGGTACCAGTTCTGAGTATGCCTAAGTCCAACTTGGATAATCTGATCCTCTTAAGTGTATGGGTGTCTGGATGATCCCTAATACATGCTTACTTGATTTGTCCTTAATCTCTATAATGAATGCTTCATACTTGTGTTAGAACTTCCTGTGGTAATTATGACATGTTTACTTGCTTTTTTATCACTCAGCATGATCCCCCTACCCCATTAGTGATTGACTAAGATCTTGACAGTCATCTCAACTTGATCTCTCTACCCTGTTTGAACTATTTTGCTTTATTACATAACTTAGATCTTCTCTAGTAGATTAGTCTATTATATTTATCCCAGAATACCTATATGTGTTTGCTATCACACACTGTCCTGAATCTCTGCAATGTCTGTCTTACGTGTACAATGTGTTGCAATTTCTATTAAAACCATTTTCTATCGACTATGATCTTGCTTCCATGCTAATATGTTTCCAGTCTGTCTTTTGTTCATTTGATACCATGTCTCTTCCAGTGTTTATCACAATGTCTAAATACTTATTAGCATTACCCTAAATGCATGCTTAGCTTAATCCGAAACTCTTAGGTCTCAATTGGTTTAATGTCATGAATGATAATCTATGTATATCTTACAGATCTGTTTCTTCCCTAATTTCTTTCAATTTGAGGCTATCTATGTGGTGCTTTGCTGTCCTGCTGAACCTAGTGGCCTATTTGATTAATTCCTCTATATGCTCAATTTGGCTATGTCTACTTTAGGATATGAATGTATCTACTAACTTCTGTCCATTTTCCTCACTGGTAACTTATACTATTCTGAACTTTTCATTTTTAGCCGACTGAAAGCCAAGGCTACCTAGATTCTATTATTGGCCTCTCTAGTGTGAGCACTACTCGGGGTCCAATTGAGACCCTTGTGAACTCTGACACACCAAGGCTTGGTCCTTAGTCACTCCCTCAATCTCAAACTATTCCCATTCACTCTACTTCCCCCTATTAGGTGTTGTGTACTTGAATTGGCTGATTTAAATGGTGCGACACTTGGTGCCATGGTTGAGTAAACTGGTTCTGGACTCCTCTATGGATCTCTGAGTCGTGTATTGAATGTGGCTCTTTGTTGAAGGCCTGGGTATGCTGTGTAAGAGCTATTGAAGGCCCAGGCAATGCTGAGTATTTATTAGGCCTATTGTGGGCCTCTTATCACTGTTATGTAACACTGTTACTTTTACTAATTATTGGGCCTGTAATAATCTTTGTATAAATAATTGGGGTTGTTAGTAAAAGGGAATGGGGTAGATTTTAATATTTACATGCGGTGGGTAGATAACATGCCTATAGAACTTAATAATGTGTTTGCAATATGTGCTGTTCACTCTCTATGTACACTGTAGAAATCATGCCATTAGGAGAAGCACATACTCACACTACTTGTCTACTAGCAAAGCATGACCTCAAATGCTTCAATTATCCTTGTTGCTACATGTTATTAGAAAACATGCCCATAGAAAATAAATATCATTGAACTTTCCTTCAATTTGCACTGTTGCATCATATATACTAGAAATCATGCCTATAGGATTTGGATCATTTCATTTGCTACTGTTTCGCACTGTTCACTAGAAACTATGCCTATAAGACTAAGTATAACAATAAAATAAGTTTCAAGCGTCAACTGTTAGAGATCCTGCCAATAGGATATAATTACTCATTCTATATTAATGATGGACCTCTAAAAACTGTTTACAGCTTGTTTATGCCACTGCCATCAAGCATAAGTATTTCTGGGCTCCTTTCAATGGTCTTCATTACTCTTTACTGCATAAGTCACCTAGACACAACATGGCTAATAACTGGAAACCTGTAATCTCAATAATCAACGTGTATAATCCTGTCTATGAGCAGTGTCTGGCCTCTGAAACTGCTTGTGTGCTTTGATGCCTTCTCACATAGAAATCATGTCTATAGGGCTTAAGGTTCTTAATTCGGAATTGGCTAGGTATGGGATGGGTAGTGCACGCACAGTGTATGACCTATAATTGAATTAGAATTCTTTTAGGTAACAACTTTAACATAGTAATCAAGTAGAAGGAGATGATAGTTTTTGCCCGATGAATAATATGAGTAACACCCCATCTTGAGGGAGTTACGAAGTATTATTTATGTTGCACGGGGTGATCCTTTAGGCTAAAAAACTTAGGACCCCCTTCCTCTTTATATGTTGTTATTAGATCTAAATAGTTGTATCCCTATATTCATACTGAGATCTGTATTAATCATGTTTTAATAAAGTTCTTTAACTTCTGAATTTCCTTTGTTTATTTGATCACCTAGCTTAATCGTAATCACATAATCTTAAGTTCGTACGGAACCCATAGTTGTGGACCTCGAGGAGTGCCTAACACCTTCTCTTTGAGGTAACTTGAGCCCTTACCCGATCTTTGGTGGCGTTGACTAGTCAAACAAAGTTATCTGCATAATAGGTTCCCTAACGCACCTTAAATAATCGTTAGGTGGCGACTCTTCTCCTTCAGTACTCTATCTCCCAATCTAAAAGGAGTTGTCATATGTCAAAGCCCGCTTTCCGTGAGAAAAATGGGGCCGCGACATACATAATCAGAAATAGATTTGCCATCATCTCTATCTGAAGAGAAACTTGCATCAGTATAACTTTCAAGTTTCAACTCAGAATCTCCATAAATGAGGAATTCGTCTTTAGTCCTTCTTAAGTGCATAAGAATGGTCTTCACCACCTTCCAATGTTCCTCACCAGGATTTGCCTGATATCGGCTAGTCACTTCAAGTGCATAAGCCACATCAGGACGTGTACATGTCACGGTATACATGATAGCTCCCGCTGCACTAGCGTATGGGATCTTACTCATGCATTCTCTCTCTTCAGGTGTTTTAGGACAATCCTCCCTACTGAGAGTTATTCTAGTGCCTATAGCTAGATAGACTCTTTTGGAATTATTCATGTTATACCTTTTCAAAATGGTATTACTGTACAAAGACTGGGAAAGTCCAAGCAGCTTCCTCGATCTATCTCTATAGATATTTATCCCTAATATATAAGTTGCTTCTCCCAAGTCTTTCATGGAGAACTATTCAGATAGCCAAATCTTGGTACTTTGCAATGCCGGTATGTCATTCCCTATGAGCAATATATCATTAACATACAATACTAATAATATAATTATGCTCCCACTAACCTTTTTGTAAACACAAGATTCTTATTTGCATCTAACAAAATTAAACTTTTCAATTGTCTTGTTAAAGCGAATATTCCAACTTCGAGAAGATTGCTTTAGTCCATAAATGGATCTTTGTAGCTTGCAAATTTTATTATGATCAGACGGAGATGTGAAACCTCCAGGTTATTTCATGTACACATCCTCTTCTAGCTCACCATTAAGGAAAGTTTGTTTTCACATCCATTTGCCATATTTCACAATCATAGTATGCTGCTATAGCAAGCAAAATCCGAATTGATTTGAGCATTGCCACGAGAGAGAAAGTCTCCTCATAGCCGACTCCTTCTTTCTGATGATATCCCTTGGCAACAAGACGGGATTTGTAGGTCTCCACCATTCCGTCTGCTCCAATCTTTTTCTTAAAAACCCATTTACAACCTATAGGTTTTATATCCTTTGAAAGTTCAACTAAAGTCCATACTTTATTTTCCTTCATGGATTCCATTTCGGATTCTATGACCTTATGCCATTTCTCATAATCAGAACTTTGTATAGCCTCTTTATTGATCTTAGGGTCATCATCATTATGATCAACCTCATTTGATACATTATCTTGTACTATTAGATTTAATCTAGTTGGTACATGACGTTCTCGTGTAGACCTTCTAAGAAGTGCTTGTACAACTTGTTCACCTTGTGCTGGATTTGGTCGTTGTTCAATTTGGTTTGGAACTGGTTCATTAACCTATTCTTGAACTATATTTAGTTCTTGAACTTCAACCATTGAAGATGGCAACTTCCTTGTGAACTTTAAAACATCCAATAAAGGTTCTTCAACTTGTGTCTCATGATTTTGATTTTGTGTTGATTCATTAGTTTCATGAACTTCATCAAGTTCTATTTCTCCACTGTAATTTCCATCCAAAAGAAATTCTCTTTCCAAAAAGGTTACTCATCTAGCCACAAACACTTTATGGTCAGAAGGGTGATAGTAACAATATCCCATTATTTCTTTGGGATAACCAATGAACCTATACTTCTGAGGTCTTAAGTCAAGTTTATCAAACTGCAGTCTCTTAACATAAGCTGAACAACTCCAAACTTTAATGTGTTTATGGTTAGGCTTACGTCCTTTCCATATCTCATATGGTGTTGTAGAGACTGAATTAGTGGGAACTTTATTGAGTAAGTATATTGCTTCTTCCAAAGCATATCCCCATAAATTTATTGAAAGATCAGTGAACCCGATCATAAATCTCACCATATCTAATAAGGTTTGAATTCTTCTTTCAGACACACCAATGTGTTGTGTTGTTCCTGGCGCTGTCCATTCTGAGAGAATCCCATTCTCTTTAAGATACCTAGTAAAATCTTCACTAAAATATTCTCCACCTCTATCAGACCTTAGTACTTTGATACTTTTACCAGTCTGTTTCTCAACTTCACTACGGAACCTTTTGAATATTTCAAAAGATTCAGATTTATATTTCATAAGATACACAAATCCATATCTTGACATATCATCAGTGTAGGTGATGAAGTAAGAATATACACCTCTAGCTTGAATTTTCATGGGCCCACAAACATCTGTATGAATTAGTCCCAATAATACAAATGCTCTTTCTCCACTTCCAGTAAATGGCGATTTGGTCATTTTCTCTTTGAGACAAGATTCACAAGTTGGATATGATTCAAAATCATACTTATCAAGATACCCTTTTTTGTACAACTTGTTAATTCTTTTCTCTCTAATATGACCAAGCCTACAATGCTAAAGGTATGTATGATTTACTTGATCATCTCTTTTCCTCTTAAGACTAGAAACATGCATAATCGAATTAGCATTCAAATGCAAATTTCCTCTTTAGAGTTGCAAGACACTCCTTGCAGTTTCTCTTCCAATGCCCTTTTCTTCTTACAGTGAAAATATTCAACATCATATACTGACTGTAAGATCAAATTTTTAGAAAGATCTTTACCAAGCTTGTATTATACCCCATATTTTCATATGTGAAAGTAGGCCATAAATAAATTGATGAAATCTCGGAAATGAGATGTTACATCCCACATTTTTGTACGTTAAAATTTCGTCGTAAGTTAACCGATGTAAGTTCGGGAATAAGATTATTTTGAGATTACAAGTATTATGCTATTTCAAACAAGTGATGAGTCAATTCGTGAAGGAGAGAGAGTAAGCAAATCAAAGAAAATGAGTTTTCGTCAAAGTTTGATATTTTGAAAAAATATACGGTCCGAGCTATAATACCCGGTATTTATGGACTAGTACCATACAAGGTACCACATGGCTATTATAGTAAGGTGTACAAGGTATGTTAAAAGTGAGTAGTATTTTAAGTAAGTTGAGATAATTCTTAATTATTGGGTATTGGGATATCACCTAATTATTTAGGGAATTATGTGGATAATTGGATAATTAATGATTTTTAGTGGGAGATTAATTAAAATCTTTGGATAATCAAATATTTTGGAGGAGTTAACCCGCCAAAAACGTGGCAGACCAAGATTACTCTTAGTCATTAACATATGTGGCAGCCTAAGCTTGCAAAAGTTTATGGATGAGCTTCAACGAGTTACTGATGAATTCTCAAAACAATGGAAAGCTTCAGATGTTAGCAACGCAATTATAGATTAGATTTTAGAAACGTAATTTTACTACAAAATTTCATAACGCTACAGTAGCGTGAGATGTAATTCTAAGAAAGCCCGGTACAATCTTTCTCAAGAATATCATACGGATTTTCCCCTACTTCGATTTGCCGTTACGTGTTGTCGCAATTGACGCGTGTTAGAGGGATTGTCAAGAGAATCGGCTCAGGTATGTTAAGGCTATCCCTTCTTTCTTTTTGGCATGATCCATACGATATAAACGAAACGATTAAAATCACAATTTTCATAAATGACTCTATTCATAGGAGTATTAGGGGTGTCTATGTTATTGATTCCCCATGTGAAGTATTATTATATCTTTTGTTCATGGGTTTCAGATAAATACGTATTTGATAAAGTTTATCCGAAAGGCATATTGATTTTATGACAATCCAAGAAATCTTATTAACGCAATTCTTATGCATTTCATGCATTTATATATGTACATTGACCCATGACCAGATGGCGTTATATATGCATATATTATATGTATATGGGATATGGGAAAAGATTATGGCGTTATATACGCACCACCACCTGATCAGCTAGTACACATTGACGATTTGCCCACAGTGGCCGAGATGATATGATGGGATGCCCTCAGAGGCTTGATGATGTTATGAACGCATATACCTAAGCATGGTATGATATTTCTACGCATATGCATGACATTATAATATTAATGATTCACAGAGTTATTCAGACATACATGTCAAGTCTTTTACTCCATGTTTTTCTCATGTCTATTGTTTACTGATTTTCATTCCTTATATACTTGGTACATTATTTGTACTGACGTCCCTTTGCCTGGGGATGCTCTATTTCATGCCCGCAGATCCCGATAGACAGGTCGAGAGTCCTCCAAGTAGGCTATCAGCTCAGCGGAAGATGTTGGTGCGCTCCATTTGCTCTGGAGTTGCTTGTTTGGTCAGTAAGATTTAGACGTGTATTGCTTGGTATGGAAGGGNTATATTGACCCATGACCAGATGGGATTATATACGCATATATTATATGTATATGGGATATGGGAAAAGATTATGGCGTTATATACGCACCACCACCTGATCAGCTAGTACACATTGACGATTTGCCCACAGTGGCCGAGATGATATGATGGGATGCCCTCAGAGGCTTGATGATGTTATGAACGCATATACCTAAGCATGGTATGATATTTCTACGCATATGCATGACATTATAATATTAATGATTCACAGAGTTATTCAGACATACATGTCAAGTCTTTTACTCCATGTTTTTCTCATGTCTATTGTTTACTGATTTTCATTCCTTATATACTTGGTACATTATTTGTACTGACGTCCCTTTGCCTGGGGATGCTCTATTTCATGCCCGCAGATCCCGATAGACAGGTCGAGAGTCCTCCAAGTAGGCTATCAGCTCAGCGGAAGATGTTGGTGCGCTCCATTTGCTCTGGAGTTGCTTGTTTGGTCAGTAAGATTTAGACGTGTATTGCTTGGTATGGAAGGGCTCTGTCCCAACCTTTATGACGATTATGTATTCTTAGAGGCTTGTAGATACATGTCATGTACGTAAAAGATTGTATGGCCTTGTCATCCTATGTTCAGTGTACGAGTGGTTATTTTGGTCTTTTAGGCCCGTATGTCTTATGTATAAGTTGATATTTCATGTTTTATTCTACTTATCTCACGGCAACCTCTCCGGATAAGTTATCTATGATAGTATGATACGAAAGGATACGTTATGTTGGTACTCGGTTGAGTAAGGTACCGGGTGACCGTTGCGGCCCATCGGTTTGGGTCGTGACAAAAGTGGTATCAGAGCAGTTCTGCCCTAGGGAGTCTACAAGCTGTGTCTAGTAGAGTCTTGTTTATGGGTGTGTTATGCACCGCACTTATAAGCAGGAGGCTACAGGGAATTTAAGACTGTCACTCTTTCTTCTTACTCTAGATCGTGTGGTAGAGCTCAGTTGTAAGAACTCAATTTTCTAAACTCTATTTATTCATAATACGACGATGCCTACATCCAGAAAGATGGTTGGTAAGAGATATAGTTGTGGAGGAGTTGAGTCAGAGGAACTCGATTTTTCATGATGCTTATGATGAGTAAATATGAGGTCTTCAGCAGATCATGTGTGTACTAAGATGTATAAAACTTCTTGATAAGGATCCCTAAGGCAAAAATATCTATCCACTCCTGTGGTGAAAGGCAATGAGAGATTCAGAAGATAGATACAAGCTTCAACAAATAAAAGGAGCAAGATGAGAAGGGTACGAGGTACCCAGTTAATGAAGATTATCGGTATTTTCAACTCCGACAGAAAAATATAAGCATTGTGAGTTACCTCAACAGTAACAAAGGTATGTATAATTGGACACACCCATCTCAGTTATACCCTATTGGGGGCTAACAAGTGTAGTTTAAGAAAATGATGGGATATTAAGATCTGGCTGGGATTAGAGTAACCCAAAATAGTGAATGGATTGTTTGTGTTAGTTAACATTTTCGAAGGATATTACAAAAGGTGCTAATAGATCTCCTTGTGAGGAACCTAGATGGTGCACTCTAGAATATTACAATTAGATGTGAATACTAGTGTGATAGACAGGGCGAGAGTCCTACAGGTAGGCTATCGGCTCAGCGAAAGATGTTGGTGCGCTCCATTTGCTCCGAAGTTGCTTGTTTGGTCAGTACGATTTAGACGTGTATTGTTTGGTATGGCGGGGATCTGTCACGACCTTTATGACAATTATGTATTCTTAGAGGCTTGTAGACAGATGTCATGTATGTAAAAGATTGTATGGCCTTGTCGGCCTATGTTCAGTGTACGAGTGGTTATTTTGGTCTTATAGGCCCGTATGTCTTATGTATAAGTTGATATTTCATGTTGTATTTTACTTATCTCACGGCAGCCTCTCTGGCTCAGTTATCTATGATAGTATGATACGAAAGGATATATTATATTGGTACTCAGTTGAGTAAGGTATCGGATGCCCGTCGTGGCCCATCGATTTGGGTCGTGGCAGCTTGTACCCCAACTTCTCAAGTTCTTTGGTAAGATCAATCGCATGATTGACATGGGGTCCAACGGGAGAATTTTTAATGTCCAACTGTGTATCAACCATCTTCTTAAGATGTTCAATGATTGCATATGGAACTATATTCTAATGTTTCCTCTCGAGTTCAGAACTCATAGAAGCGAGAATGATGCATTTAATAGCAAGACATTCTTCCAAGTGTTTCTGATAAACCTTGGTGCCTTCAACATCATTCTATGGTTGGACTATCTTTATAGGCTTATTGATCACATCAATGAGCTTTTCATGCAAGAGAACAATTCTCAAATTTCTATACCAGTCATCAAAGTTTGGTCCTACCAACTTGTTGTCTCAAGTATTTCACGCAGTGATATAACAGACATATTGAAAAATAGAAAATATAGAAAAGAAAAGGCATAAATATAAGAAAATATTTACATATATCATAAAGACATGGACTTTTATCTAAATGATATTTTTACTAATTATTTTAAACTATTTACCCTCATTATAGTTTAAGAAATTTTTATTTCTGTCAATAGAATAAAGGAATCCTTCAACAATATGTATGAGCCCCTTGGAAGTCAAGTCATTTCTCACATATTTTAAAGGTATGTACTCTTACCAATTGTATCTCCATACAATTTCTTTAAGTAGCTCTATGCCAAATAATCCCCTGGTAGACAGGTTGATCCTATTAGCATAGTTGAGTTCAACCATTATGATAACAAAGAACTTATTAAATTTTATACTCCCTGGGTAGTCCAGACGTCTAGTATAAAATTGAATAATTCTTTCAATCGATGCATCTAATACAATAAATAATTTTAACATATTTTCGAACTATAAGTTTCCTGATAGTCAGGTCGCTCCTTATAAATAAGAAATAAATAAAATTATTTATTTTGATTGATAGTTTTACAATAAAATATCTTATATTTTATTATTTAAGAACTCAAATTTTAGTAGGAGGAAATTGTTATTAAAATAACTTTTAATAACATGATGATCAAATCTTTTATAGCATATGAATTTAGTTCAAGTTGTCTACATACTTAGTCATAAATTAATTTACATCACATGTAATAAATAATTCAAAATTATGTAACGTACAAGAACGTGACACAAAAACAAAATTCAATATTCTTCTAACATATTTATCTTATATATCACATATATCAAATAAAAATAATTCATGCCAGAATATTATTATTAATTAACATATCATGAACTAATAACAATTAAAAATAATAATATAATCCAATAACCTATTATAGATACCCATCATATTTAATACAAATTTCAAATTCAAGTTACGAACTATCTCAAGAGTTTAACTTATATGAATACATATTTTGTTCACAATAAAATAATATCAATTCTTATACATTCAAATAATTTGACTATTGCACAAGACACAAGTATTATGGTTTGAACTCTCCAAATATAATCTTAAAAATTTCGTAAATAAATTTTAGACACGAGAATCCATGACTCTGATACCACTGAAGGATTGCATATAGATGTTCGTAACATGCAGCGGAAGATAATAACAATCATAGGCCGATCTTTTCGTATTTAAAATTTATTTATATATCAAAGATCGAATCTAAGACGTAGCTGGTGAAGAGAGTCTCGTTTCAAAATTTCTTCGATAGTGCGAAGACTCTATGCGTATCCACATCGAGACCGGTCCTTGCTATCAACTCTTTGATCAATGAAACCCGTGAACAAATTGAATGAAATATTGCGCTGAAAGTTTTCTCAGAAATCTCAACTCAAAGGTAGAAGAACAAGAAACACTTTTCTTATAATTGTATTTTTTCTCTTGACTTTGTATTGCACTTTCACTTTTACAAAGTAGGTTTTCTTCTCAAGACTTCCTACGGCAAATTTTCTCTATTACTCTTTATATAGCATCACCTATAAAACTCTTTTTCCTATTTGGTTGAGGTGATGATTTACTTAGGGTAAAAGTCTAATCGAAATAATAAAACTTCTGGAAGAAAATCGCATCCCATTCCTAATGGGATAACATCTTCCGCCGTTAGCTAGGACGTTCCAATTCAATTCCAATTGAATAGAATTATGAGAATTAGTTAATATTTTATATAATATCAATCCCATTCTTAATGGGTTTGAATTAGTTTCACGTCCTCTTGGACTTTTATGTCGATCCAATTCTATATTGGATTTACCAAATAAGTTTTCATTAATATATTATATTCATACTTTGTACAAATAAATATTAATTATATATATCATATATATATTTCAACCAAAAGATAATTTTAATTTTCTATTCCAAATAGAAAACTTCAACTTATTCACAATAT
The DNA here is from genome assembly GCA_000715115.1 of Nicotiana otophora. Classification (NCBI taxonomy): domain Eukaryota; kingdom Viridiplantae; phylum Streptophyta; class Magnoliopsida; order Solanales; family Solanaceae; genus Nicotiana; species Nicotiana otophora. The sequence continues at coordinate 8,932 of AWOL01S0006421.1, read as the reverse complement.
TAATTATATCTTCTGTGCTAGCAAATAATATAATAATATTTAATTTGAACTAATAACTAAATTTATTTGACTAATTAAATTCTTTAATTTAATTATCAAATAATAAAGTAATTAATCCTTTAGCAAAGATCAGAACACTCGTTAGGATGCGACCCCATAGGTTCAATGCTAAGCCAGTAGTAAATTGATCACATCAATATACTAATCAAGGATGGCGTCTAGCAACACTCCTTAATGACCGGATAGAATGAGGTATACAATTTACTCTCAAGAACCAGTAGAAGAATAATGTAGTAATTCCTTCTGTCCTTATAGCTCCGAGTCACCCTAGGATATGGTTTAACTGTCAAATCCTAATAGGCGATCAACTATGTGTTCATGTCAAATATAATCGACCATTGAATGACCTAAGAAATTCGTTTCTTCTTTCATTCAATTGCCCTGGTCAAGGTCTTAATTTGGTCGTTTATAATTCATGACAACATGGAGCTTAAACTCATTAACAAGAGTTGACAGATTCCATCTTGACCAATCACTAATTCTACAAGTATTTTGTTACATCCCGTACTTTAATATTAGGATAAGTCGTAGTAATCTGTATGAGCTTAAAGGGATTAAGAGTATTCATGAAGTTATAAAGGATTTATGACTATGTCATTGTAAGACCCCGTAAATTTAACAACCTTGATACCGTTATATATATATATATATGGTATTTTGAGTGGAACATTTTTTTGTAAAATAGTTTGAAAACAAATAATATGATTTTATATAGTTATTAATATTACTACTTTCAATTATACACTTAATATGATAAAGTTTATGAGATTTTCTGTATTGTAAAATAGAATTTTTTTTCTCATAAGAAAAGAAGGTTATCTTTTTACCATTTTAAGAATTAAGCGTACGAAAATGTTTACTCTTTATATGAGATTAGGAAAATTAGAAGTTGAGATATATATATATTTACACGGATGTTTTAATAAAATAATAGTATATGTATTTATTTTATATGGTACCACATGACCATTATAGTAAGTTATATAAAGTGCGTTAAAAGTAAATAGTATTTTAAGTAGTGTGAGATAATTCTTAATTATGTGAGTAATTGGTTAATTATCGGGTAGCGGGATATTACCTAATTAATTAATTAATTATAGGATAAGATTAAAACCCCTCCCCCACCCCATGTGGCAGCAAGCCACCACCCAAAACAAATGACTCATTAGTCATATTGGGTTAGGTGGCAACTAGTTAAAATGAAAGCCTTGAAATTCAATAAAAGCTACATAACTTTTAGCAAATTAAAAGATTCATATCTCCAACGTTTGAGGGAATAGAAAAGGCTCTTCATGAGACCATCTGAAGCTAACGAAAATGCAACCTGAAGCCAACGATGAAAGCAATCTGAAGCTAACATAGAAGGGTGCGGGTCTTTAATAAATCGGATAGGAATTTTGCAATTTTAAGGGAATATGGTGTAAACCTTCTCAAGAAAATCACACGGATATTTTCCTACTCCAGATATGTTAAAGCTAATCCTTCTTTCTTTTGGCATGATCCAAGTAACGATACATAAAGGTAATGCTATTCGATAAGTAGTTCTACTCTTAGTAGTTAAGGATATCTATGTTATTCATTCCTGTAAAGTGATATTCAAGCATGTCTAAGTATATTCCTAAATCTCTATTGAGGTATTTGATAAAGATGTTAATGTTTATAATATAGTGATACACGCATCTTCATGCATATTCATTTACCACCGTGCTTCTGTCGGTCGGGCAGTTACCACCAGTTGGGCAGTTATGTATCATTATTTACCACTGGTTGGGCAGACATGCATATCCATTTACCACCGAGCTACGGTCAATCGGACAGTCATGCATTTACCACCGAGCTACGGCCGGTCGGGAAGGCATGCATTTACCACCGCGGTATGGCCGATCGGGCAGTTACCACTAATCAGTTGGGCAGTTAACGCCAGAGAATGATGTAATCAGAACTACTATATTGCAGTTTTGTTTATATATACGAATGGGTTTTATTCTATATGTTACGGCCCTCAGCGGCAAGTCAGAAGTTATAAGTTGACTCTTATCTCTCCCCGAGATAGTATCTTATTATTATTATGTTTCATTTCTACCTTACATACTCGGTACATTCTTCGTACTGATGTCCCTATTCCTGGGGCGTTGTGTTTCATGCCACACAGGTATAGATAGGCGAGGTGAGGACTATTCACTGTAGGCTGCCTCCAGATATCTGCTTTTGGTTGGTGAACTCTGCATCTTCTTGGAGTATTGCCGAGTCACGTTCTATATATGTTACTTTGTTTTACCAGGATGTCGGGAACTCTGTCCTAACTTATATGTTACGGTCATGTTTTCTTAGAGGTTTTGTAGATAGTGTCATGTGTATAGTTTTAGGTATGCCATGTCAACGGCCTTGTCAGCCCCTATGTATCCATATAAATCTTTTTTTGATTAGTTATGTGAGTTAAGTTCTAATGTTGTCAATTATATATATAGATGTGGCCTATCATGGCCCGTGACGAGACTTATAAAAATAATATAAGGTACATGGAGCTCGGTTGAGTAGGCACCGGGTGCCAGTCGTGGCCCTCTGATTTGGGTCGTGACAAAAGTGGTATCAGAGCAGTTCTTTCCTAGGGTTTTCTGCAAGCCGTGTCTAGTAGAGTTATATTTATGAATGTGTTGTGCACCACGTTGTATAAACAGGAAACTACAAGGCATTTAGGGACCAGTTACCCTTCCTTCTTGATATTAGATCGTGCAATAGAGCAGAGTCATAGGGAATAAAACCCTTGACCTTTGACTTGTTTTATATATACAGCGATGCCTATGACCAGGAAAGCTACGGCTAGTCAGAAGGGTAAAGCAGTGGCAGATGAGGGCATGAGTAGAGTACCAATGTCTAGTGAGGGCCAGAGTGAGTCCCCTAGGGGAAATGCTTCACCCTCACATAGTTATCCGATTTTGCCAGCACCCGAGGAGATGAAGAGGAACCCAGTACCTCCACCTGTTGCTCATGATGAGGATGTGGATATGCGGAGTGCAGTACGGTTGTTGACTAGATTGGTAGCCACTCAGGCCCAGCGCCAGGTAGGTATAGGTGTTGGCTACATTGATAGGGCTATTAGCGCGAGAGTTCGAGACTTCATCAACGTGGACCCTTCAATGTTTACCGGATCCAACAAGGATGAAGACCCGCAAAACCTTATTGATAGGATGCAAAGGACTTTGAGGGTGATGCATGCATCAGACACCGAGTCAGTAAAGTTGGCCTCTTACCGATTGCGGGATGTTGCGATTCAATGGTATGGAACTTGGGAATTTTCTAGAGGTACAAATGCATCTCCAACGGTATGTGAAGAGTTCTCAGGGGATTTCTTGCGTCATTACTTGCCGGCAGAGATTTTTCAGGCAAGGGTAGATAGGTTCTTGGCTCTTAAACAAGTAAATATGAGTGTGCGGGAGTATAGTCTCCAATTTGATTCCTTGGAGAGGTATGCCCCCTCGATTGTGGATGAAAAGATTGACCGAGTGCATCAGTTTGTGGTAGGACTTGGGCCGCACCTGATTAATCAGTGTTTCACGGCCGCTCTGCTCGATAGTATGGATATATCCCGCATCCAGGCTTATGCTCAGAATTTGGAGGATCATAAACGATAGCAATACAAGAATCATGATGAGTGTCAACGTAAGAAGGCTAGGTCTGCTAGGCAACCTCAGGATTTTCCGGGCGATCCTATGTCACCATATCCTGTTGAAAGTATCCAACAGTTGCAGAAGCCGTATTATGAGGGATCTATCTATTCTGAATCAGGTCAGGGCTCGAGAATTTTGGGTTTTCAGAATCGGAGGGATTCAGCGCAGATGAGGGCGCCTCCTCCGCAGTGCAGTCACTGCGGTAGAGCTCATTCTGGATAATGTCGTCAGGGATCTAATGTATGCTATACCTGTGGAGACCCTAGTCATTACATGAGGGATTGTCCTATGAATGACATAAGCGGGATGATTCATCCCACCATATCTATAACAGTCTCCTCCTCTTCAGTACGCCCTCAAGAGCGAGGCTGTCAGGCATCATCTAGTAGAGGTAGAGGCAGGGGTGGAGCATCTAGCTCTGGCGGTAGTCAGAACCACATATATTCTTTGGCAGGTCATCAGGATCCAAAGTCTACACCGGATGATGTGTCAGGTACTGTGACTCTGGGTAATGTTCGATCTTATTAACGCAAATTGCCCAGTTAATATGATTAATATAAGAGTGAGTTGGCATTACATCTGAAGGGTTAAGGGAAACCAAGGCTAGCTTGAAATCAAAGTAAGAACCCGAGGATAGTGGACTAAGGGAGGAAAGGGGAGTAACCTAGGACATTAAGAAGTTAGAACCCTGATAGCTCTAACGCCCAAGGGAGGAAACAACATATAGTACGCAAGATTTTGGGAAAGTTAGTATAATGGAATA